>CAUYQV010113982.1:0-20776 GCA_963574575.1 Galagoides demidoff | reverse complement strand
AAACTGATTGAAGCCAACTACAACAAACCCACAGCTAACATCATACTGAATGGAGAAAAACTGAAAATTTTTCCACTTAGAACTAGAACCAGACAAAGTTGCCCTCTATCACCACTACTATTCTACAGAATTCTGGAAGTTCTAGCCAGTGCAATCAGACAACAGAAGGAAATAAATGACATACAAGTAAGGGCAGAGAGGTCAAATTCTCACTCTTTACTAATGGTATGATCTTATAGTTAGAAAATTCAGAGATTCAACCACAAGGCTTCTGGAAATGATTAAGAAATACAGTAAAGTCTCAAGGTATAAAATCAAAGTCCACAAATCAGTAGCCTTTGTACATGCCAAGAACAGCCAAGATGAGAAGTTAATCAAAGACACAATTCCCTTCACAGTAGCGTCAAAGAAAATGAAGTATCTAAGAATATAACAAAAGAGTTGAAAGCCTCTACAAAGACAATTATGAAACTCTAAGAAAGAAATAGAAGAAGACATTAATAAAAAGAAGAGCATATCATGCTCTTAACTGGGAAGAGTCAACATTGTGAAAATGTGTATACTACCCAAGCCAATCTACAGATTCAATGCAATCCCCATTAAAATACCAAATCATACTTTGTAGAACTGCAAAGAATAGTTATTTACTTTGTTTGAGGCAAAACAATCCAAATAGCTACAACAATTTTTAATAATAAAAATAAAGCTGAAGATATCCCTCTATCACACTTTAGGTTATGTCATAAGTCCACAGAGATCAAAACAGCATGGTACAGGCACAAAAACAGAGACACAGACATATGGAACTAAATAGAAAACCAAGAGGTGAAATCAATCTTTCAGAGCCATCTGAACTTTGATAAACCCAACCAAAGCATACAATAAGGAAAAGAATCCTGATTCAATAAATAATGCTGAGAGAACGAGATAACCACACATAAAGATAAACACTGGAACCACACCTTCCAGCACTTACAAAAATTGACTCAAGATAGATAAAAGATTTAAATCTAAGACATGAAATGATAAACATCCTAGAAGAAAGTATGGGAAAAAATCTTGAGGATATTGGCCTGGAGGAAGATTTTTATGAAGAAGACTTCTGTGGCAATTGCAACAACAACAAAAATAAACAATTTAGGACTTAAATTAAGGGACTTAAAATAACAGGACTTAATTAAACTGAAAAGCTTCTGCACAGCCAAGGACACAACAATTAAAACAAATAGACAACCTTCGGAATGGGAAAGATCTTTGCATGTTATGAATCTAACAAAGTTTGATAACTAGGATCTATAGAAAATTCAAAATAATCAACATTTTTAGAAAGAAGTTTGGAGATTACTCAAGGAATTAAAAGTATACTTACCATTTAATCCTCAAATTTCTCTACTAGGTATATAACAAGATGATCAAAAATCACTTTACACTAAAGACATGTACACCAGAATGTTTATTGCAGCCCAACATAATTGCCAAGATATGGAATCAGCTCAAGTGCCCATAGACCCATGAATGGATTAACAAGTTGTGGTATATGTACACCATGGAATACTATGCAGCCATAAAAAGATGGAGCCTTCACATCTTTTATGTTTCCCTGGATGGAGTTGGAACATATTCTTCTTAGTAAAGTATCTTAAGAATGGGAAAAAAAATATCTAATGTATTCAATATTATTATGAAATCACTATATAATCACCTAGACATTTATACGAATGGTAAAACATAACTATAGTCCAGAAAGTAGAAGGGAAGGGGGAAAGGGGAAGGAGGGAGGGCATTTGGGGGGACATCACCTAATGTTCATGATGCAATGGTACATTTCAAAACTACTAAGAAAAGAGTATAACTGTCTTATCACAACAAATAAGTGAGGTGATGAATGTGTTAATCAGTTCAATGTAAGCATTTTACATTGTATATTAAATCAGTACACTGAACCCCATAAATGCATCAATGTACACAGGTATGATTTAATTTTAAAAAGAGTAAATAATCCCTTTTATTACTGGGCAAGAAACATGAACAGAAACTTCTCTGAGGAAGACAGTTGAATGTCTAGCAAACATGAAAAAATGCTCATCACCCTGAATTATCAGAGAAATGCAAATCCAAACCATCCTGAGATTACCTAACCTTTGTGAGAATATCCCTCCTTATAAAGTTGCAGATGCTGGCACGGATGTGGAGAAAGGGGAATACTTCCACAGCGTTGGTGGGACTGAAAACCAACACAGCCTCTTTCAAAAGAAATATGGAGAATCCTTAAAGAACTTAAATTAGACCTCCCATTTTACCCCACAATCTAATTACTAGGCAAATACTAAGAAAAAAAAATCATTTTATCATAAAGACATTTGCATTAGATTGTTTATTGCAGCTCAATTTACAATTGCCAAGATGTGGAAACAACCTAAATGTCCATCAATTCAGGAATGGCTTAAGAAAGTGTGGTATATGTATACCATGGAATATTATTCACCCATATAAATGATGGTAACTTTACATCTTTTATATTAACCTGGATGAAGGTGAAATACATTCTCCTTAGTAAAGTATCACAAGAATGGGAAATCAAATATCCAATTTACTCAATACTATTGAGTAGTATCCAATGTACTCAATATTATTATGAAGCCAGTATATGATCTAATATGTGCTCATATAAAATAAAATATCAATTCAATTCAAGTTGTGGGAGAAGGAATAAGGGATGGAGGAGAAGAAGGAAGGGAAGGGGACTGGTGTGCTCTCACTGAATGGGCACAATGTAAGGGTATATGGCATACTTTTTGGATGATGGACATGACTACAAGTGGGACTGTACCTAACAAATACAATATTGTAACCTAGTTGTTTGTATCCTCATAGTTATAATGCATTTTGATTTTATTAATCAGAATTCAATGACCCATATTCTTCAAATGGTTGTGGCAGACATTGATGGAAAAACAATATTGTTCAAATGAAATTTCTTTAATTTAATTGGGAGATTAAATGAAAGTTTAATTTAATCCAGTTTAAGGGAGAAAGGTAAGAAGTGAGTGGATATCTTAATTCCAACCTAAAATAAAGTCTATTCCCCCTCATTTATTTCCTCCATATAATTCTACCACCAGTTTGAATTCCAGCATTAACTTTTACCTCAGGAAAGTACTTAAGTGGCTAGAGCTGCTCTATTTTCTTCTATTTTCTATGTAAACATGAATAAACTTAGATGAAGGATATTGTGTTGCTGGGGATGTTATTATCCTAAACAGTGTCTGCACAAAAATTTAAAAGTATATTTAACTAAGGAGGTGAAAGACTTCTATAGAGAGAACTATGAATCACTGAGGAAAGAAATCACAGAGAATGTAAAGAGATAAAATAACATATCATACTCATGGATGGGCAAGATCAACATAGTTAAAATGGTGACATGCCCAAAGCAATTTATGGATTCAATACAATCCTCATTCAAATATCAAAGACATTTTTCACATATCAGGAAAAATTAGTTTTACATCTCATGAGGAACCAGAAAATACCCCAAATAGCAAATGCAGCCCTATATAGTAAAAACAAATTGGGAGGGATCACTTTCCCAGACTTCAAGCTACACTACAAGGCTATAGTAACCAGAACAGCTTGGTACTGGCATAAAAACAGAGACATAGACCTATGGATCAGAACAGAGAAACCAGATACAAAACTATCCTCATATTTCCATCTGATCTTTGATAAAGCAGAAACAACAACAACAAAAAAATAAAAATAAAAAATATACACTGGGGAAAAGAATCCCTATTCCACAAATAGTCCTAAGAAAATTGGATGGCTACATGTAAAAGATAGGAACAATTGCCACACCTCTTACCACTCATAAAGATTAATTCATGATGGATTAAAGACATAAACCAAAGGCATAAAGCTATCATAATTCTAGAAGAAAATAAAGAAAAAACTCTTAAAGATAGTGACCTACAGAAAAAAGAAATCACAGCAATAACAAAAATAAACACATGGGACTTGATCAAATTTAGAAGTTTCTGCACAGCCAAAGACCACAATCCGTATGTGAATAGACAACTCACAGAATAGGAGAAAATATTTTTAAGCTATAAATCTGATAAAGGGTTGATAACCGGAATCTACAAAGAACCCAAGCAAACCAGCAAGAAAAAAAATCAAACAACCCCATTAGAAAGCAGGAAAAAGATATGAACAGAATCTTTTCAAAGGGAAATAGTTTAAGGACAAACACATGAAAAACGCTCAACATCTTTAATTATCGGGGAAATGTACATCAAAACCACAAAGAGATATCCCCTAACTTCAGTGAGACTGGCTCTTGCCATCAAAAAGTTTCAAAGCAACAGATGCTGTTGTGGACGTAGAGAGAACAGAGCACCTAGACACTGCTGGTGGGACTGTGCACTAGTACAACCTTTGTGGAAAGTTGTATGGAGATACCTCAAAGAACTAAAAGGAGACCTACCATTTAATCCAGTCTCCCCATAGTAAGTATTTACTTAAAGGAAGAAAAGGCCACTTTATCAAAAAGACACTTGCACTTGAATGGCTATAGCAGCATAATTTACAATTGAAAAGATGTGGAAACAAGCCAAGTACCTATCAATACAATAGCGGTTTAATAAATTCTGGTATGTATATGTACACCATGCAGAATTACTCAGCCATAAAAAGAAATGGGGATCTAGTATTTTATAATAACCCAGAGGGAATTTGAGACCATTCTTTTAAGTATGGTAAGAATGGAAAAACAAACACTACATGCACTCAATACTGAATTGAACTAGTCCATCAACATTTATGCCTACACATGCAAGCAAACCTCAGCAGAAATCAAGTAGGTGGAAGGTGGGAAAAGGGTTGGGTAAATTCACACATCACGGGTGAAGGGCACACTTAGAATTTTGACTTAAAATTTACAGAGCAAGTTATGTAACCACAATGTGTAGCCCCCGTAATATTGTGAAAATTAAAAACGTTTGGAGAAAAGGAATATAAAGTACTTGTATTCCAATGGAATCCTTCTAGTGCTAATTGGCCAAGTGTCCTTTGGAGATACAGCAAGATCAGCTCCTGGAGGGCAAACACTTCTGAATTGAGGGCTAGGGCCTTATTTGCATGTTTTTTTCTTCTCTCATTTCTGATGAAATTATCATTATTCATTGCAGAATATTGTTGCAACAATGATTCAAATTGAGAGATGAGGAGACATTGCAATAAATATTCAGTATGACATATGTAAGGAGTAATGCCTAATAAATAACGGAGGGAGTAATTTGTAAACCTTTGCAAGTCATCACTTTATACCTTCGAGATGATGAGGTAGACTTAATGGGATCAGCTAAGGATTTTGTGAGGTTTTTCTGTTAGACTTTCAGCCTTCAATACCTTGCTGTAGGGAATCCTGCAAGGCATGTTAGAGGAAAGGAGGTAAAAATGCTGACAAAATTTTACTGATTGTACTTTGTCATTTAGGCAGAAAGAGAACAATCAAAAAAAGACAATGATCCCAGAAGTGCATTAATGTACATAGTTGCCATTCAATTAAAAAAAAAAAGACGATGATAAAATGAGCTTGCTAAAAAAATTATCTTGGTCGTACATCAATTGCTATTTGCATACCTGGAGGTGAATCGACATGCCTTCACAGAACTAGAAATCAGAATCAAAATCCCAGAGCAGTGGGAAGTCTTTGAATATCAAATAAAAGATAATTCAGTATCATCATTGGATTGACACTTGAAAGTGTATTCTTCATAGTTTGGACTCTTCTAGAATTATTCCATGGACCCATGACTTTCAGCAGTATGTGGTTTTGATTAGCCACATAACACAGCATTAGGAGGATGCTAAATTATCTGCCAACTTCATCTTCTCAAATATGCATTGCCATCATCCTATACTTATTGCAAACTATTTTATGGGTTTAAAAATTGTTTTTAAATTATTCATTTTAAAAAGTGACACATACTTGTGTTCATGAATTTGTATATTTGTGAAGGACTGGGAATTCATTAGTTTCAAATGGCAAGATTTACTCTTCTTCATAACACAGGAAATGAGATTAATGTAAGAATAGAAAAAGATTCTGATGCTATTTTCTAGTTCCAAGTTGTTACAATTTTCTCAAAAGATATTCTAGCTTGCAGAAAAAAAATTGAATGATTTTAATGAAGATTCATAGAACTTCTGGTTAACTACAGTTTTCCTGTGTAAGATAAGAATTAATATGTCTCATAATATTCTTGTCAATGTAAAGGGACCTGACTTACGTTGAGTAGTAAAAATAAAATAAAATATTATAACAAGTAAAATAAAATAAACTATTATTATAAAATTATTATTCAATCAAGAAATATAATTGCTTAGAACATTCTGTGTCATGAGCATTCTAATCATGTGAACATTTGAATACTTAGTCCAGGAAATGAGAGATCTAGGCATTGTATTATGATTTTCACAGGAAGTGTTTTATTACCAATGAATGAAAAGTTTTAAGGATTTAATTTTAGTTATGACTGCCAAATATTACCTGTACAGTTCTGACCTCATTGGGATAGGAAGCAGGTAATTTACACTTTTTAGCAAAGTGACTGAAATTTCTTTGTTCCTAGGATTCCAATTCTCCTTGTTGTCAGAGTCTTCTGTGATTGCCAAAGAGGATGTGACTCTTATCCCTTTTTAACATACAAAGCCCAGTCACAATATCACTTCCTCTGAGAAAAGCCCACCAAACACTGAATATCCATTTATGACACTCTTGCCACATGCCAAACACAGCATTCTGCACTCAGGTTCAGAAAATAGTAGGACCTTTGCTTTCAAGCAGTTCATATGTTTCTGATAAAGAGAGGCAGAAAGCATGCTACAATAAAACAGTGGGATGAATGAGGTGTCACGGGATGTGGCTGGTGTATAAAGGAGGAGCACAGGTGTCTGAGCTGTGCCTGGACCAATGAGTAGACAGTGCCCAGGTGAGGGAGGAGAAAAAAGCATTTCAAGTAGAGAAAACAATGTGGCAGAGACCAGGGTTTGATAAAGAGCCTCATAACCAGAGAACTACCAACAGCCGTGTATGGCTAGAGCAGAGAATACTATCTTGTTACCTGTTTCCTATCCCAATGAGGTCAGAACTGTACAGGTAATATTTGGCAGAGTCATAACTAAAATTAAATCCTTAAAACTTTTCATTCATTGGTTGAGGGGAGGGAGAAGAAGTTAGAGAAAAGAGGCAGATACAGAGAAGACTTTATAGATTTTGTGCCTCTGTCTTTCGTTTATTTAGAGGCATTGTATCTCTTTGGGGACTAGTAATGGAGGTTTTCTGTTTATAGGGTATGTAGTCTAGAAAAATTGTTACCCACTGAAATTTGGTTATTTTTTCCTTGAAATATATACCAACTGATACAAGAATGGCATAGATCATCTTGATACCTCTGGGGGCAGGGGGGGACACCTAAAAAGAGAGTTAAGCAGAATGAAATAAGACATGAGAGAAGTTTGAAACATTGTTTTTAAGTATTGGAGTCAACTGACTTTGGGTGAATCAACAATTGCATTTTCCAGCTAAAATCTGTTCTTCAAAGGGAGACTCTGTTAGTCTTTTCTCATTCTGCACTTTTTTTTTTTATTGTTTATTTGAAACCTCATTAGTTTTTACAGTCAGGGCATTAATAGCAATAGAGGGTTAGAAGTGACACATCAATTGTGATAGTCACATTGCCTTACCTCATTCATTACAAGATGGATGGTGGGAAATAAGAGTTTGTACCTGGGGAACCCCACTATTTCTTCCATGGGTTATTATTGCATTCTGAATGGGTGTTGCCATTTCCTCTTGATTTGTAAATACTTTTAATGTCATCCTTCCTTTGGTTCTTAGTTATTAAGAATTTTTTAGAATGCACATGAATGGTACACAATGGCAAATATGCCAAAAGTTCACAAGAACAGCTGAATACATACAAAAGACTCACTTAACACTTATATCTAAGACTGATGCTCTTTTTACCTTTCCTGATAAGGTTCTTATAGTTATCATAGCATAGGGAACACTAGATAACAAAAGAGTACCGACATTGAAGTTAATGCAGAAATAATGGGCTAGGTAAATGATCATTTCTTATTTTACGTGCCTTGTTCAAGGTCAAATGTACTAGTTTGAGCTGATTTTGAAAACAAGCACTGTGATATCAACAAATTGCTAAAAACAAAAACTGGACTGGTTTTTATTGTTTCTATGTTAGCTTAGAACACACATTACCACAGTTATTGAATAGAGATAGATAATATCTTTAGTAGTGATATCCCTTTATGGAAATGAATTCTAAGAAGGCTAAAGTAGAAATAAAGGGTGAGCTATTTTCTTTTGAGATTCTGAAACAAAAATCACCTTTTTCATGAAATAGTAACAAAATAATAAGATCATCATTACATTTAATTGGTACATGATGGGAATAAGAATTTATAGTCTCAGCCAAGTCACCAAGATGAGGCATTCCTGGGCTCTTTATACATTTCTGGAATCTTTCCACATTGTATCTTTGTGATACTTTAAGGGATTAATTGACATATTAGTCTGTTTTTGACTTTACTTTCCAATTTTTGTATTCATTGGTTTTTGTCATGAGATCCTGCAACCAAGATTCAGAGATAGTTTGCCTTGCTCAAAGAAGGAGCCGGGAGATAATTTTTATATGGATAACAATAAGTACAATAAGAATTGTTATCATTGTTTTTATACTAAGTGCTAGGTATTTTGCTAAATCTTCTACAGGGATTATTTTATTCCATCATTCAAAAGCTCTATAAGGAGCTCTTACTAATGCTCCAAGCAGGGGTGTCCAACCTTTTTTCTTTTCTCCACACATAGGTAAAAGAGTTGTTTTGGTCCATACATTAAATACACAAATACTAATGACGGCTAATGAGCAAAAACACAAAAACAAAACAAAAAGGTTCATGCATACTTTTCATGCTATCCAACACCACAGATAAACAAGAGTCCTCAAATAAACTGTGTACAGCCCGTAGGCCACAGGTTGGATATCCCGGAGAGAGCCGGCAATTGCTAAATATTGTGCAATGAGGAAATGGTATAACTGGGATTTGAACAAGGAAGTTGGACTTCATGGAAATTTCTCATGATTCTTTATGCACTGACAAGAGGATTAAGGTTCTCTAGGTGTGTGCTACTGTAAGAAACGCCATAAAATATCTAAGAAATTCACATTCACAGTAGTGCAGTGGTAGGGAGGTATTTTGGCAAAAGAAAAATATGTTGTCTCTTTAAATGGTAAGAATTTATGATAGAAGGATCACTTCTTCCTGCTGTTAAAGTTCTGGTTTATATAAAGAAAACTCAAGTGTACTACCATAATTCAAAAAGATTGTTGAAGCAAAGATGAGACTTGTCACAGAAAACATCCTCCTTCTAAAGGACTAGGAAATTAAAAAAAAAAAAAAGACAGAATGAGGAAGACTCTTTTAAAAAGAAATCTGTTTAGTTTATCAAAGCGTTCTCACTTCTAAAATTCCAGTGTGGGTGAATAATAATTCAGTGGTCCTTCTCCTCTTAAATGGTCATTATGCATTTGCTCTGGTATCTGTTTCTAATCAAGGACATAAAGTATTATAATTGTCCTGAGCTGTGGGCTAAGACTTGTTTTCTCATCAGGTATTCACCTTGTGATTTTATTAATCTCAGGAGTACATAGAAATTCACTAGAAATGAACCCTGGAAAACCTTATTATATGGTCCATCTTTGTTACCTCTTCATTGATTGTTAAATGAAGCTTAGTCTCAGTTATTGCTCTATTCAAGTAATTCAATTCCCTCTTACTTAGAATAACCAGTAGAATGATTCCATTTCATTCATTTATGTATTATTTCTAGTCACTGTAAGCAAGGCATTAATTGCTCTGTGACATGTCTACATTATAAAGAACAATGGTTTTGGTATTATTTTGTTTTGTTTTTTGGTGATCTGTACTATCTAGTATCATATACAAGGCAGAACATACTTAAATAGAACTCATTCTGAACAGAATAAGCATAAAGATGCTTTCTGGTTCAAGGCTATGAGAAATCACCTTAGGGAAAGCAGATAATATGCTCAATCCAGAACTGTCATATCATGATCATTGCAATGGTAATATCTTTCCTATCTTTTGCCTTCTCATTTATTTTCCCACCTTGCACTAAGACTGTGTTTTCAAAGGTCATATGTTGTAGACTTAGCACAAGGAGAACACTCTCGTGTATCTAGAAGCACAAAACAAGTACTTCTTAAATTGTGTTCCTAAGGGACTACTTATTCTTACTCACTGACTTCCTTATAAAATCATAATATGTCAGGTCTTCCCACTGAAAGATTCTAGAGAGCTATCATTATTTCCTGCTCACTTATATATTTGATGTAGGAAACTCTAAAATTGTGATTTTTGACTGTGTCCTATTTATTTTCATGGCAATCCTACAACCTTTTCAAAGAGGAGAGATATGAAGTGTTGATCCTAATTATATCTATCAATGTCACTGAATTTTTACTTAAAAATGAAGGTCTAGGCTCATGGAGAAAATTCTATTATTTTGAATCTGACCAAAGGTGTTCACTGCCTCTAATTAGGAAGCTGATATACAGAGTCATATACGGTAATGGAGAGAAAATTGCAAGCATCCTGCAATCACAGACACCTGTGCCACTAAAAGTACTCCTAAATTTTACCAAAAGCTCTTAATAGCCAAAATTAAATATCTTGTCTTCTTGAGGCAGAGTATTTTCTTGATTAAAAGAAGGACCTGAGTAATCTTGGATTCTTATATCCAGTTCTTAATAGTTTGTGTTCTTAGACAAGGTACTCTACTTATTTAATTTTTTATAAGAGTAAAGTTAATGAAAGTACCAACGTGCTAGGTTTATTGTGAGAATTAAATAGGAGGATGGATATAAAAATTTGACACAGAGCCTTATTATTGTAATAAATTTTAGGTATAATTACTGTCACAATTCACAAAATAGTCAGAAGAACATAATTCAGAACTTAATTTTAAGTCTTTTCTTCTTTTAGCATGTAAAGGGACACACACACACAATCTATAGGCAGAATTTTCTCACTTTGGACAAATAAATGTGGGAAAATGATTTAATGTATTGGTGAACCACAGTATCAGCCAAGCAGGAAGAAGAAAATATATTATCAGGTGGTGCCTGTGGCTCAAAGAGTAGGGTGCCAGCTCCATATACTGGAGATGGTGGGGTTCAAACCCAGTCCTAGCCAAAAACTGAAAAAATATATATATAATATATAATGTATATATTTTATACATCTGTGTATAATTATATAATATATACTATATCTATATATAATATAGATTATTACATAATGTATATATTATACATATATACATATATGTACATACATATACATATATACAAGTATATAGTATATCTATAGTATATCTATATACTATATATAGTAGTATTTATATATATAGTATACATATATAATATATGTATAATATATAATACATAATATATAGTATATTACATATACATAGTATATATATAGTATATTATATATAATACATAATATATAATTATATAATGTATAATTGTATAATGTAATACATAGGTGTACATATATATAAGTATATACATACATATGCATATATATATACATATATGTAAGTATATAGTATATATAGTGTATTTATATACTATATATAGTAGTATTTATATATAGTACACATATATACTATATTATAGTATTTATTTATATATAGTATACATATATATATAAAGTATATAGTATATATATATAGAGAGAATATGTATATATGTATACATTTTATGTACATATATATATAATTGTTTGAGAAGTGGTGGTTTTTCTTTTGTTTGCAAAGTATCCAAGATCATCAAACCAACATTCAGTTCCAGAACTAATTAGGCAGCATTTTCCTACTCCTATTGAAGAAAACTGAGTTGCGGATAACACTTTGGAAACAGTAACTCTCTCAAGGTGTCACAAAAAAAGGAAATGTATAGTTCAGGTAATCTTGTCAGGAAAGCTAATTCATTCATACTTGCCAGATAGTTTTCAAAATAATTTGAAAAGTTATTAGTTTTCCAAATGAATGTGGATACATTGCCCAACCTTTATAACTTTTTATTCCTTAAGTCAATGACATTAAGTGTTCCTTAAACTAGGTATTTTTTTTCGGTGAATTGTCGAAGAGTGAGGTTAATCTTTATTTCAATCTCATCCAGCCATCCAATTCACCACAGAAGAGGGATGAAAGTTGGATTTTGAAATTTAGGTGGAATTTTTCTTGGCAAAAAGAAAAGTAGAAGGAACTCTCCGTGGTCGTGTTGATATGAACAGAAAAGAGTGGCAGGCAGTGGCATGTGGACAGAGAAATGATGAAATGTAGCTCACAGTGTATTATCAGTTCTTCACTATGTAACATGCTGACTCAATATTAAGTTCTTAACTTTAATTGTTCACCTTCTCAGTGCCGTTATTTCTATATTTATTTATTTTTTTAATATTTTTTTTGCAGTTTTTGCCCAGGGCTGGGTTTGAACCCGCCACCTCCAGTATATGGGGCCGGTGCTCTACTCCTTTGAGCCACAGGCAACACTCCTATATTTATTTTTAATGTAACAAACTTCTCTGATGAAATTCTTCATTTTGTCCATCTATTTTCTCAAGCATTTTAATCACAGATATTTGAAAGTCCTTAGATGGTAATGCCACTATTTGAATTTGTACTTTATAATTTTTATTTGGTTACTTTTGGTGATTTAGATTTACTTTTAGTAATCCTATCCATTTTGGACTAAAGTTTGGAAAGTCATAGAAAAATTGTTGTGGCTCTGCTTGGTGTAATAATTTCCTCCAGCAACACATAGACTCTGGGCAGCAGCACCTTAACCAGTTTATTGCTAGTTTGCTGTCACTTCTAAGTTCTACCCTTTCCTGGGTTCATAACTAAAAGGGCTTTGATTATTGACCAGTTTCTTTCCTTCCAGATAGGCTCGTTTGTCTCTAGCACAATAAATCTGCTGAAATATCTGCTTATTTGCTAGCCACTGAGTAAACTATTTTGCATTTTCTGTTCTGAGCACCTTGCCCTGCCCACGTTCAACTTAGGAGACTTCCTGGAAGGGAAACTGATTACAAAATTCATGGCATATTTCTTTGTGCTTCTCTTTTCTTTGAGCTTAGTCCCTCAAGTTGTGAAGGTTTTGGCAGACTGAAATTTAAATTTTAGTTTCTCTTGTCCAGGGAAACTGCCACACTATCTGGATTACTACTTTCTGCTCAGTGTCTATATCTCACGGGTAAAAACAAATTCCCAGAGGACAAAATTTCAGCCTAAACACTTTGCTCTTCTTCATGTGTTTTCGTTATCTCTGACTATATCTGGCGTCCTGATACCATAAGCCCTATCTTCTGCCAGCTTTCTAACATATTCAAACATATGCTATTTTCTTCCCTTCCATTTTATTGAGCTTTGATAGTTATTCTTAGGAGGAAAGGTAGCTTAATACTAGCTATCTTACCATAACTGGAATGGAAATCTCCCAGAAACATCATTTTATATTTAAAATTCAATTCCTCTAAAATCACACACACAAGTGTAGTTAGGATGATGACATTCAAACCTGTGGTTCATTTTGTTAATTGGGCCACTTAATTATATACATAAGTAGATATTTAGAAATTGAGCTATTTATATTAAGAATTGTCCCCCTTCAATATAACTTGATAATGGAGATTTGTTATCAAGACTAACACAGTCAATTGCTAAGTAAACAAAAAGGTTCAGAGGGTGTGTTAGACTTATTAAAATCACACACAGCGCAGTCTTCACACATAGCCTTCATTTACAATTTTGGAAGATGTAAAATTTATGTCCGCATGGAGACCCTGAAAGTCTCCCAGAATTCTGCTAGTAGAAGACCCCAATAAGATTTGACTTAAATGTTTCAGATTTTTAGCTAACAATTATTTTATTTTATTTATTGTGAGGCAAAAAAAAGAGAAGCTTATTAATTTGTCAGCAAGTGGGGAGACTGGCACACTCCTTTCTCAAAAACAACAGGGTCCTTTTGTTTTTTCTGGCAACACATACGTTATAGACAGCAGCTTCTTAACTAGTAACAACAGAAGCACCAGAGCTTTTAAAGGTTCTGATCAACCCATAGTAACTATTCTTAATATCAAAGACTTTTTACCTAATTTTCACTTAAGCATAAATTTTATTGATTGCAATGTCATGCCTAGAATACTTTTGTGACATGAACACTTTTCTTTCTTAATAATGACCAACTTCTGTTCCAACTATAAAATTCAAATGAATCTATATAGCTGTTAAGCTAGTAGTTTATATTACATGAGTATTTTTATAGGTTTCTTTTTTGCTATTCTTTTATAAACAATCTGTTCCATCAAAATGAAGTCACAACGCTTCTTAGAAAATATTTATAGCAGGAGAAAATTAAAAAGGAAATTCTCTTTCCTACTTGTTAAATTTAATAATAGTATAGCCATTCATTAATGTCTTTCATGTGCCAAGTTTGGTGAGAGTGATTTTGAATAAATACAGAAAACATTTCTCCTCAGAAATCTAGTATAATTTAATTGTGGGGTATAATACTATGTTCATGTATTCACAGTATCATGGCATAAAGTAAATAAGCTGAAGGAAAAATAATGAGGGCTTAAGAGCACTTTTTGTATTTTATTCTATTTAATGTACTAAAGAAGTTTAGGAAAAATAAATACTGCTATGGAATGTAAAACTTAAAGAAATCTTCAACAAGTCTAATTCAGGCTAGGCAGGCGCAGCAACTCACACTGTAATCCAACCACTTTTAGAGGCTGAGGCAGGAGGACTATTTGAGATAAGAATTTTGAGACCAGCTGGAGCATGAATGAGACCCTGTCTCAAAAAAAAAAAATAGGAAAATGAACTGGTCATGATAGCACATACCTGTAATCCCAGCTATTCCAGGTGTCTGAAACAGGAGAATTTCTTGTGGCTAGGAGTTTGAGCTACCATAACACCATGGCACTCTCATCCAAGTGACAGAGTGAGACCCTGTCTCAAAAATTAAAAAACGTAGTTCAGATTGGCTTTAAGAGATTTAGAAATACAAAAGAAGGAGATTGATTTAATTCTCCTATTTTCAGTGTCTTCTCTATCAGAAAGTGTGTCCAAAGTTAAGTGGTAAGTTGAATTGGATTGAATCAGAGTAGCAGGATGAGGGTAAACAGTTGGTCCTTAATATGTAATATTTGATTTCTGTATTATGCACCAATATATGAACATTCCAAAAGAAAGATTTCTTTACAACTAGAGTGAAGAATATTTATATTATTCCACATTAATTGAAAATGCCAAATGGCATTTCACTGTAATTATAATATTTTAGAAGATTATCACACAAATAAACCTGAATACTTAAGATCTGATGGGTTTTTTTCCCCCTCTTTCTAAAAACAAAATTTAAGCAAATAAACCAAAAGTCTAAAACAAGTAAAAACCTAATTGAACAAAGATGGAGAATATTGCTTTACATTTCTGTCAATAATAGTTGCTAAGTAAATGTACTTTTATTTATATCATAAAAATTTACATTTTACAAAGTTTTTCAAAATTTGTATGTAGCTCATGAATAAGTCAATTATTTTACTAAAGAAATTTAATTTCATTTCATATTCGATTACATTATTTGAATTACACAAATTATAGATAGAAAAGAAGGAGAGAAAAACTGAGGCATCGAATGTAACATTTCTATTATACTTAATCTAACCCACCTCCACTTTCCTTTTCACGTGTAGAAATCTGGGACTCAGGAGGCAATTAAACATTCAATAATTCAATTTTTAATATATTCTAAAGGAGCGAGAACTAAAACCCAGTTCTTTTCCCCATCATATTTTCCCTGTATTAATTTTGGTCTTTATCCCCCCTATTATTTTTTGAGCTACCCCTTTCTGTGAATCAAATAAAATAGTTTCCTGTGAAATATAAATTAATTCCTGACACAACTCCAACTTATAAATATTTTACCTTAAAAATACAAACAATGTCCTAATTGCGTGTACCCTTATATCATTTGGAAAAGAAGAAGAAGAAAAAAAAAGAAATATAAATTAATTATTAGGAACTCGATAATGTTATATACAGTAGGTCCAATTGATTCAGCACTTATTTTCAAGCCTGGTACTATTCTAGCCATGCTGCAAATAGTACAAAAGGTTACAAAAATTTACAACTTATTAATTGCAAACTTATTAATATTATTCATAAAATGTCATTGGATGAAGTAAAAATATTCGTTACACATATAATATTTTTTGAAATTATAAAGTAGCTAAAAATAGCAATATACTTTTATTATCAAATTATCTCTTATTTAAAATATTTCCTCTGAAAACTTTCTGGACTATTTCAATCCATTGAAATGGATTCAAAATTGTTTCATCGACTCGATTTTGATTCAGTTATTTTCCCTCAACCTATCCTTTCAGAGTACTTGGCTCATCTTTCTACCCAGGTCTTCCTCTGGAGGTGCAAGGTCCTCCCCACGCCCCTGCAGTGAACATATTTTGTAGCCCCTTTCTATCTATGTTTAAAGGTGATATTGGGTCTATTGATGGTGAATTATTTCTCCCCTTTAAGATAATGATTTTCTTTAAGGTTTATATTGATATAAAATTAAACTTTGCACATTAAAAATTTTTAAAGATACTTTTCATTCTTTTTTCTATCTCCAACATTTAGTTGGGTGCTTGAAATAAGACAGTAGGGATTTAATTATTTGTTAAATACAGCTCCGTATTTTTAACAGAGCAACTATGACATCCCCTATGACAAAGGGGATATATTCTAAGAAACGTGTGATTAGGTGATTTCGCAGTGTGAGCAACATGGAATGTTAAAGCCTACTAACCACCTCCGCTACACAGGTATGCATAGGGATAGCCTATTGCTCCTAGGCTACAAATCTATACAGCATGTTGCTATACTGAATATTGCAAGTGATTATAATACACTGCTAAGTATTTGTGTATGTAAACATATCTAAACATAGAAAGGGCACAGTAAAAGTATGGTGTGAGAGATAAAAAATGGTACAGGGCACTTACCATGAATGGAACTTGCAGTCCTGAGAGTTACTCTGGATATCAGTGAGCGAGTGTAAGTTAAGGTGACCAGATTTTAACATTGGTAAAGCGGGACACCATTGAAAGGAGGCTGCGGGGGTGGGTTCTTAATTAAAAATTTGGTCTATATGGAGCAACAAAAATTTTCATAGAATGCAAAAATAGTATTGTAATATGTATTTTTTAATTTCAACATAAGTACAATTTATAAATATAATACATTAAAAAAATTATGTATAGGGTGGCACCTGTGGATCAAAGGAATAGGGCATCAGTTCTCCTGGGTGACCTTGCCCAGGAGGGGAGTAGGGAGTTTACATTAGCTTTTTCATTTCCAAATGAAGTGACATTAACCTCTTCATTCCCAAATGGAGTTACATTAACCTTTTCAGCAGCCAAAAACCATATATTTCCTTCCCATTGTCCCGCCATTCCCTAGCTTGACATGCATTATTTCCAAAAATCAGGACTTTTTTACAATGCCACAGGACATGGGACAAATTGTTAAAAATCAGGACTTTGCCTCCAAAAGCAAGATGTCTGATCACCTTAAAGTGCATGTGAAGACCCAGGACACTATTGTGTCATACCGTAAACTTTACAAACACTGTACACTTAGGCTATGCTATGTTTATGTTAACAAATTTCTCTATTCATCAATCAGTTAAACTTAGCTTACTGTAACATGTTTACTTTATAAACTTATCAAGTTTTTTTAACTTTTTGTAATAACAGTTTAAAATACAAACCCATTTTACAATTATACAAAATATTTTTTCTTATTCTTTAAACTCTTTTCTATTTCATAATTTTTAAAAAACTTTTTAAACTTTTCAGTTAAAAACTAAAGAACAGGATCAGCACCTGTAGCTCAGCAGCTGGGGCCCCAGCCACATACACTGGACCTGGTGGGTTCTAACCCAACCCAGGCCTGTTAAATAGCAATGACAAACTACAAACAAATAAACAAAAGAAAGTAAATAAATAAAAGATAAAACACAGATGCGCACATTAAACTAGGCCTACACAGTATCAGATCATCAATATCACTGTCTTCCACATCTTTTGCCTCAAGGTCTTCAGAGGTAATAGCATGCATAGATGTAGCCCTTCATAAGACAATGTGCCTTGATATCTTCATTATATCTATGGAATTACACAAGGCCAGGGATCTTTGGTGCTCTACCATGATGCAGAACAGTCATGAACAGTTATTCAGAAGTTGTTGAATTATTCTTCTAATTCAACATCTTGTGGGTCAGAAATCAATAAGAATTGATGTGTAGACAAAAACCTATTTCTTTTTTTTCTTTTTTAATTTTTATTAAATCCTAGCTATGTACATTAATGCAATCATGGGGCACAATGTGCTAGTTCTATATACAATTGGAAATATTTTCATCAAACTGGTTAACATAGCCTTCATGACATTTTCTTAGTTATTATGTTAAGACATTTATATTCTACATTTGGTAAATTTCACATGTACCCTTGTAAGATGCACCATATGTGTGGTCCCACCAATTACTCTCCCTTTACCCATCCTCCCCTCTCCCTTGCCCTCTGTCTCCCATATATGTATGCCATGGAATATTATGCAGCCTTAAAGAAAGATGGAGACTTTACCTCTTTCATGTTTACATGGATGGAGCTGGAACATATTCTGCTTAGTGAAGTATCTTAAGAATGGAAGAAAAAGTATCTAATGTACTCAGCCCTACTATGAAACCAATTTATAGTTTTCATATGAAAGCTATAACACAATTATAGCCCAAAAATATGGGAAAAACCTATTTCTAATAGAACTTTATATCTAATAGAAATCATATTTACAATAAGCTCAGGATTCTTAATCTAAATATGTTTATGAGAATATTTTGAATTAAATTGAGATTCATGAAAGATGTACCCAAGAATGCCTGGTATGAACCAGCAATATTAATACTAACAGATAAGGTTGTAGTGATGAACAAAATAGACATACTTGCTGCCTTCAGGGAATTTATTTTCCAAAATAATTTATCTTTAACAATATAGCTATACTTTTAGAGATATATAATTAGATCTCTTTGACAATTTGGGGAGTAAATACTTTTGAGTTGATTTATCCGTTATCCTCTTATGAGATTTGGTGAATGGTTTAAAAAGGAATTTCTCCAAGGTGGTGTCTGTGGCTCAAAGGAGTAGGGCACCAGCCCCATATGCCAGAGGTGGCAGTTTCAAACCCAGCTCCAGCCAAAAATGGGAAAAAAAAAAAAAAAAGGAATTCTTCCATGAAGAGTTTTGTAATCAAGTTTAACTTTTTGGATCCAACAGAATAATGTCTTTGTCACTCAGTAATAAGCCATTGACATCATCTGGTTAGCAAATCTTTTAATTTTCAGTAACAAGACATCTAATTAATTTAGATGGATTGGAATTGGTCGATATATTTGAACACAGCAAAGACAAATTGTGTGCCCTGTCCACCTACATTCTATGTCTTAGAACTGTGTGTCTAACTAAATGAGAGCTGTGAAGTGTTGTACTTTACTCTTAAACTAATAAAAAGAGGAAGCTGTCAACTTTTGAAAAGCTTCTGTTTGATAATACAAGGCTAAAGTCCTTTGATGCTGTCAATCTAATAAGAAACATCTTCCCTGGTTGTATGACTCAGCAGTTCCAACAAATCCTCAATTTTCCATTACATATGGTGAGTTGTTTTAATAGAGGCAGAACTCAACCAAGGAAAACCATATAAACATTTACATATAAATCCATACATGATTTAATATACTATGCTATGCTATGATATATTATATGTTATATATACATATCACATGGAATATATATTTGATGCAAAAAAGAGAGTAACTATGACATGCCCTCTCTTTCGTTATTGTCCTCTTCTTTTGGTCACATTGGTATTTTACCACTCTTCTATATGAACTCCTATCCCCCACAAGACTAACTTGTAGTCTTTGGCAATCTCTTCTTCATCTGCCCACTCATAGTATTTTATGTTTCTGGCTACCTTTTTTTTTTTTTCTTTTTGCTTATCAGTTTATATATTTTCACATAACTTATACTGTCTGGCAGCTACTTATCACTCTTGTGACAGCTCCTAAATTTAGAAATCTGGCCCAGAATTCACATTGGCTGTTCAGATCATGTTTTCAAATACTTCCTAACCTTTCACACTTGCTTACAAGGTCTGACAATTAGGTTTGTGAACTTGCCACCATACACTTACCTTGGCAACACTGTAAAAATGATTCAGTAAAGATTAATAACCCTGCTGTATCAGTGTTTCCCACGCTGTGTTAGTGTTGACATGTGGCAGTGTCTTGCTGTGTGGCATTCATTATTTTTGTGTATTTTGTGTGCCATCATAAGAATGTTGGAGTTTGAATTAGAGCAATGAACAAACATTAATTTCTTGTTAAACTTGGCAAGAGTGGAAGTGAAATCAGGGACATGTTAGTCCAAGTTTAGGGGGGTAATTCCTTGAAGAAAATGGCAATGTACTAATGGATTAAAAGTTTTTTTGAGAGAAAAGATAGTATCATAGTGAAGAGAGATTAGGGTAGCT
>CAUYQV010113981.1:0-11992 GCA_963574575.1 Galagoides demidoff | reverse complement strand
ATATTAAACCAATCAACATAGCTATCACCTCATTTACTTGATTATTGTACCAAAACATCTATGTTCCACATTTCACAGATTTGACTTGTACCTTTATAATATGTTCTATAAGAGTGATCCTTCCTTTTACCCTCCCTCTGTAGAACCTCCTCCCTCCCTTCCCCTCCCACTCCACTTCTTTCCATCAACTTGGGCTATAGTTGTGTTCTATTTTTTACAGGAATGTGTGAGTAAATATAAGTAGGTTTCATAGGAGTACTGAGTATATTGGATACTTTTTCCTCCATTCTTGAGACACTTTATTCAGGAGGATATGTTCCAGATCCCTTCATGTAAACATAAAAGAGATAAAGGCTTCATCTTGTTTATGGCTGTATAGCATTCCATAGTATATATATATCACAATTTATTAATCCATTCATGGGTGGAGGGGCACTTGAGCTTCTTCCATGTCTTGGCTATTACAAATTGAGCTGCTATGAATAATCTGGTGCAAATATCTTTTTTGCTAAGTAATTCTTGGCCTTTTAGATTTATTCTTAGTAGAGGAATTGCAGGATCCAATGGCAGGTCAACTTTCAGTTCCCTGAGGATTCTCCAAACTTCGTTCCAAAAGGAACGTACTAGCTTGCAGTCCCATCAGCAGTGCAGAAGTGTTCTCTTTCCTCCACATCCGTGCCAACATCTGTAGTTTTGGGATTTTGTTATGTGGGCTACTCTTACTGGAGTTAGATGGTATCTCAAAGTGGTTTTGATTTGCATTTCTCTGATGATTAAAGAAGACGAGCATTTTTTCATGTGTCTGTAGACCATGTGCCTCTCTTCTTCAGAGAAGTTTCTGTTCAGGTCTCTTGCCCATAGTGAAATGGGATCACTTGTTCTTTTCTTTATACTAAGTTTCAGTTCTCTGTGGATTCTGGTTATCAGACCTTTGTCAGAAACATAACCTGCAAATATCCTCTCCCATTCTAAGGGCAGTCTGCTTGCTTATAATTGTATATCTGGAAAACCCCAGGGACTCAACCACAAAACTTCTAGAAGTGGTTAAGGAATACAGCAGTGTCTCAGGCTATAAAATCAATTCTCACAAATCAGTAGCATTCATATATACCAATAATAGTAAAGCTGAAAAAACAGTCAGGGACTCAATCCCCTTTACGTAATGCCAAAGAAAATGAAATATCTGGAGTGTACCTGACAAAGGATGTGAAAAATCTCTATAAAGAGAACTATGAAACTCTGAGAAAAGAAATAGCCAAAGATGTCAGCAAATGGAAAAACATACCATGCTCACGGTTAGGAAGAATTAACATTGTTAAAATGTCCATATTACCCAAAGCAATTTACAGATTTAACGCAATTCCCATTTAAGCACCTCTGCCATACTTTAAAGATCTGTAAAAACTAGTACTTCATTTTATACGGAATCAGAAAAAAACCTCAAATAGCCAAGACATTACTCAGAAATAAAACAAATCAGGTGGAATCACACTACCAGACTTCAGATTATAGTATAAATCTATAGTGATCAAAACAGCATGGTATTGGCACAAAAATAGAATAAAATAGAATTGAGAACCAAGAGATGAATCCAGGCACTTATCATCATTTGATTTCGATAAGCCTATCAAAAACCTAAATTGGGGGAAAGACTCCCTATTTAACAAATGGTGCTGGGAGATTGGCTGGCAACTTGTAGAAGACTAAAACTAGACCCTCCCCTTTTACCTCTAACAAAAATTGACTCTCATTGGATAAAAAACTTAAACCTAGGACATGAAACCATAAAGATTCTTGGAAAGAGTACAGGTGAAACACTTGAAGAAATAGGTCTGGGAGAAAACTTTTTGAGGAAGACCCCCAGGGCAATTGAAACAATTCCAAGAATATATTACTGGGATCTATTTTGCTCACTTATAGAAACGGGAGAACAAGAATAAGAACCTTCTTCGTATGGCTGAGCTGTGATGTGTGGGGCGCTGAGAAGCTGGGGAGAAGCCCACAGAGCTGCCGTTGGCCATCAACTTCCCTCCGGCTGGAAGGAGCACACGACATGAGGCCGCAGAGGTCCAAGCTTGGACATTATGCTCTGAGCATTTGAGAGTTGGAGGCTAAATTATAAAACAAAAGAGAAAAGTCCAGATGCAGAAAGTGAGGTTGGAGGATGTGAGCGTTAATTCCCTGCCTTGACCCCCCCCCTCCCCGTTTACTCCTTCCCTCACATCTCTGAACCCTCAAGACCAGATCTGGCTATTTTTTTTTAAATTAAATCATAGCTGCATACATTAATACTGTCATGGGGTACAGTGTGCTGGTTTTATATACAATTTGAAGTATTTTCACCAAACTGGTTAACATAGCCTTCATGGTATTTTCTTAGTTATTGTGTTAAGACATTTATATTCTACGTTGAGAAAGATTCACCTGTACCTTGTAAGATGGACCAGGAGCAACCAACTGGCGGTGAGGGCGGACTGAACAGGGTCCAGCTGTGGGGGGGGGGGGTGGTGGTGCTCATTCTCAGCACTGCTGTCCTCCAGCTCACAGGATTTTGGGGAAGAGAACAGTCACATCATTCCCCACTGGACTCTGCAGAGAATTTGCTGAGCAACACCCATGTGCCAGCGGCATGCTAAGTACACCATGTGCCCCACCTGAACCCCACATTCTCCTCACAGCACCCTCACAGGGCTCTTCCAACTCGTCCTCTTTAAGTCATTAAGGGAAGGACAGCTAACGTGCAGAGTGACTCGCCAGTAAGCTGCGGTCTCAGCCTGTCTGCTCTTTCTTTGGGGGGGACCACACCAGGTATTGGTCAAGCCCTTACTGTGCACCACACACTACACCAGCTGCTCTCCATGAACTATTTCTGGTTTTCCTCCCCAAATCCCACATGTCAGGGATTTTTAATATTCTCAATTTACAGCTAAGAAAATTGACTTTCAGAAAAGTAAAGTTACTCTTCAAAGACACAAGGTTTGTGGAAATTAAAGCCAGGATTCATTTTTTTCTGCCTATTTCCTTAGGATAAAAAGTCCATGCTTTAAGCATTGACGGCTGTTTCAAAATAACATGTGGATTTGACCTATGTAGGCATTGGAAATGTCTTAGGGCAGCCACCTCCTGCCCTGCAGAACCCTAATTCTGATCCGGCAGTTATGTGTTATCCAGGATGAATTAATTCCTCCGACGAAATCACAGCAATCCCAGTTGTCATGGCTCATGATTGGTTTAGCACAGCACTCACCTTGTAACTCTGTTCTAACCAAAGAGATTTTTAAAAAGCCTGTTCTAGACTCTGGGAAGGACTTTCCTCCCTGACCACTGAGACACCAGCTCCTCCTGACAGCTGGAAAACCATGTGAGGCCACAATGTTGGAACAGAGGCAATCGCCTTATGAACATGAGTGGAAGGCCAGGGGCATGTCTCACACTCCAAGGATGTTAGAAGGAAGGAAAAAAAAATTTAGGAGCTTTGATTGTTAACCCATCAAACCTACCATGAGACCACCTGATTCTAGAATTTTGTAATATAAGTAAGTATTCCTATGGCATAAGCCACTGTCAACAAGTTTCCTGTTACTCCAAATGTACCCCAACTGATCTGGTTAAGAAGACAAATCAAATGACAATTTTTATTTATTCTGGAAAATCAAATCTGAGTGTGTCAGTGACGAAACTAAATACCAACTCTGAATATACCTGGTTCTCAAAGTCACCTAAAAGAATGACTAATGACGGCAAGATGTCAACCTGGTCCTGATTCTTTCTTTGCTTCTTTAGGGAATGAAAGCCTTTTTCTCCTCTCTCAGGTTCTTCAGCAGGGGCCTGCAAATTAAACTAACAGGAAACAGATTAGCAAGAGAAAAACCACAGATGCTATTGCTAACTAATATTGCCACATGACACGGGGCTTTATAAAGAAGCCGAGAAAACTCCAAAAGAACAGTTAGAATTGGGGGTCCATAAACTATTTTAACAAAGGGCAATAAATTTGGGAGGTATAAAGACAAAAAAAAAAAAAAGTTTTGAGCTTCTCAGAGCAGTAAATTGTGGGAAAGGGACCAGGAAACACATGAGGGAAACTAACAGAGCTTAGGAATTATTTCAGTAAGGTGGTTCGTGCAGACACATCTTGGCATCATCTCCCCATCTGTGAGGATGAGAATGTTCTCTTCTTTCTGGTACCAAGAAAGCACCTTTTTCTCAGAAAATTTATGCCCTGCTTTTAGGCAGAAAGGAGGGCAGAGAGCCCTTTTTACCTCTGCTGTTCTTGATTGCCTTCAGCTCAAACTAATCAATATGGCAAAGCAACAGATTTGGGGGTGGCATAGTCTGACCCCCTTTACTTTCAAATAAATAATATGCTATTTCACTTTTGTATTTAATATGTGAATAATTTGTATTTCCTTTAAATAATTTAGTTTTAAAATTTATATATGAATTTACTTGAAATGTTTAGTTTCATAATATTTTATTAATATTACTACGTAGGCTACCAACATTAAATCACAAGGCACACTGCATTTTGCATTTTAACTTTTTTAATTAGTATGCAATTATTATGACTTAACCACGATGGAAATGCATAAAGCAAAAGGGAAAGTTGTCCCAGACTAAAATGTGCCAATTGAAATGTCTTTTGCTAATTATAAAATGTATTTTCATTGTATTTGCTCTTCATCCATGTGTATATATGGGTAGTTTATTCCTTTTTATGACTAAGCAGTACTCCATGGCACCGATAAATGAGTCTGATTGTCAGCTCCCTTACTGACAGCCATTTAGAATGTCCCCCCTTTGGGACTGTTATGAATAATGCTGCTATCAACATTCTTGTACAAATCGTTTTAATGGACTTTATTTCTCTGGGGTACAAGACAAGCAAAACTAAGTTATAGGGTTAGAAATCATAAGAGCATTTGGTGCCAGGTGTGGCACAAAGGAACGTCCCAGGTTGTGGAAATGTTCCATATAGTTAAGGATGTGCAAGTGTATATGTGGGTCATTATGAAAGTTCTGAGATACACAAAAATCAAGAAACATAAAATCCGCACAGACGGAAACAAATGAAGCCCTCCCAGCAACCCCCATGAGCCCAGCAAGCTGAAACTTACACGGGTGAATCAAGAAGAACATCGTGGAGCAGGTTTCTTGGAAGTTAAATAACGGACCGTGACACAGTCAGTCTCAAACCTTGTGACCCATGTACACTTACCAAAACTTACCAAACTGTGTACTCTCGTGTATGTAGATTACATTCTATTTATAAAAATCAGAGAAAAAAAAGAAAACAAGGAAAAAACAACACAGCCCAAAAGAGTTACTAAGACTATAGATGGCACTCGGCCTCGGCCATTATGGCCGCACTCTGCAAGCCTCCTCATACTGCAGATACTAAGGAGCTAAGAGCCACATTGTTCATATTTCCTGGAATTAGGGAGTCTACATGGCTTCTTTGAATTGATATATTTCCCACAAGACTTGCAAAGGAAAAGGAAGCAAGAGTGGAGGTGGAGGCCATCCTCCCACGGCTTGGTGCTGATGGCAAGCAGGGCCTTGGGAAGCAGGAGGGATCCTTCTGTCTCCTGCAGCCCCATTCCCCTCTGCTCCATTCCCTTCCCAATGGCCAGGGCAGCTGGGCACATGGCAGGGACAAATCACCCTTCAGTTGCTAGTCTCCAGACTCACATGTGAGACAATTAGAACAGCACCAGCTATAAAGACTGTAAGTCTAGTGGTTGTGTGTGTGTGCGTCTGTGTCTGTGTGTGCACATGTGTGTGTTTTTGCTTTTTTTTCTTTTAAGACAGAGCCTCACTCTACCACCCTGGGTAGAGGGCCTCAGTGTCACTGTAGCTCACAACAACCTCAAACTCTTAGGCTCAAGGGATCCTCTTACCTTAGCCTCCCGAATACCAGACTCCCAACTATAGGCACCCACCACAACACCCAGCTAGTAACTTTTTCTACTTTCAGTAGAGACAGGGTCTTGCTCTTGCTCAGGCTAGTCTTGAACTCCTGAGGTCAAGCAATCCACAGCCTCAGCCTCCCAGCGTGCTAGGATTATAGGCATGAGCCCCCATGCTCAGTCATCCTGTTTTGTTTTTAAATTGTGAACCTTTAATACCATGCATGATAGTTGAAAGTATTGTATTACAAATGGCCATCTAGATTCTATAATTGCAAACACGTGTCAACAATGTTATCCATTTATTCATCCATCACCCCACCTCAGTTTCTGATTCATTGAGAGTTTGCATTTGAACTCAGTAGTTCAACTGGTGGCCTCCTGCTAGACGTCATGGTGTCTCTGACGGACCAGTGCCCAGACTTGTTCTTGGAGTCCTCCTGGTGGCCAGGGAGGCCTCCCAACAATGCCGTAGGTCCCACATTCTTAGTGCACTCTGTCATGCTGCAACACATCTTCCAAAGACTCTAAAATACTCGTGCAGAAGCAGGAGTTAAGAGGTGATGTCATTTTACAATGACAATTGTGTTGATATATACATTTTTTTTTTTTTTTTTGCAAGAAGGGTAGGAAAAGAAAAATCCTCTGCTGGGCTACAAAACATGTCCCAGCTCTACCCTAGAAATAATTATCAAAGACAGGTTTTTTGGTCTATTCTACCTATAAAATCGTATTGCACATGCTGCCTTGTGCTGGAATTCACATAATGGCACTGGGTGAGCAGTCTGCTCAACACCAGGGCACACAGTTCTCTCTCCTTTCTGGAACTGGCATGATTTATTTAAACAATCTCCGCCCTTTTCACCTGTGGACACTTAGGATGCTTCAACTACCTGCTATCGCGAGAAATGGTTTAATGAACATCTTTAAACATACTGCCTTATGGATGAGGCTAAACATAAGGGTGCTTTGTGTTTAGCATGATTTATTTCATAAATGCATAAGGGTGCAGGGTGCTTTCCTAAAGTGCTTTATGTTGCTTTTTCTTCCCTGAAAAGAGGATGCCCCCTTAACACTCCCATCAAGCCAGTGGACTTACAAGACCCATCGCTGGGCAATTTCAAATTCATTTTTGTCGTTCACCATCTGATAGATTAGAAAGAAATGGCACTTGTTTTAATTTGACTTTCTTAATATTGGGAAGTTTTGAATAGTTTTTCTTTATTCGCCATTTACCATCTCTTTCTTCTATGGACTGCTTGCTTTTTATTTTAAATTGATTTATAAATATTTCGTATGTCAATGAAATTGACCCTTCATCTTACACATTTAAAAATGCTTTTCCTAGATCACCATTTATCTTCTGATTTTACTTCCTTAATTATTGTCATGCAGAAGTGTCCAACTTTTAAGTAATTAAAATCACCAAGTTTTCCCATTATATTTATTGGATCATGTTTACATATTCCTTACCTTTTCTAAGGTTATATACAGTCATCCCTCAGTCTACTCCAAGAGATTGGTCCCAGGACCTCCCTCAGATACCAAAATCCAAGGATGCTCAAGTTCCCAACATGGAGTGGTGCCATATTTGCACATAACCGGTGCACATCCTTCCATAAACTTTAAATCGTTCCTAGATGATTTAACTCCACCCCCAAATCTTACTGCATTTTTTAGAACATTTGTGACTATTCTCATATATTTATTTTTTCAGATGAATGTTAGTGTTACTTTTTAAGTACTGGGGAGGAGGGGATTAGAAAAAAAGCTTGACTTAATTTTCCAGGAATTGACATCTTTAAACTATTGAATAATACCAAATCTTCTTATCTAATGACAGGCTATGTCTTCTGTTTATATTAGTCTTCTTTTGTTTTTAATTTTCTGTATTGTTATTTACTTTTAAGATTCTTAAAAATTATTATTTTTTCTTTTATTTCAGAATATTACAAGGGCACATACATTTTGATTACATATTTTGCTTTCGTACTTTTAAGTCAAAGTTATAAGTGTGCCCCTCACCCAGAATGTGTGCATCATACCAGTTAGGTGTGAATCAACCCAACTCCTTTCCCCCCCTCCCATCTACTTGATTCCCATAGTTTTATTTCCATATGTGTACATAACTGTTGATCAATCGAATAGTTCCAATTTAATATTGAGTACGGGTAGTGTTTGTTTTGTCATTCTTGTGATACTTTACTTAGAAGAATGGTCTTCAGTTCCATCCAGGCTGTTACAAAAGATACTAGATGACCACTCCTTTTTTATGGCTGGGTAGTACCCCATGGTACACGTATACCACATTTTATTAACCTACTCATTTCCTGATGGCACTAGGGTTGTTTCTACATCTTTGCCATTGTGAATTGTGCTTCTATAAACATCCAAGTATAAGGGTCTTTTTGATAAAATGTCTTATTTCTTTTGTGTAGACATCTGGTAGTATGATTGCTGGATCAAATGGTAGGTCTACTTTTAGTTCTTTGAGGTATCTCCACACTACCTTCCATAGCTGTTATACTAGCCTGCAGTCCCCCCAGGAGTGAATAAGTGATCTTTTCTGCATCCACTCCAGCACTTATTGTTTGGGGACTTTTTATGAGCATTATTCTCACTGGAGTTAGATGATATCTCATTATGGTTTTGATCTGCATAACCCTGATGATAAGAGATGCTGAGCATTTTTTCAGGTCATTATCTTCATTTGAAAATTTCTGTTCATGTCTTTTGCCCATATTTTAATGGGGTTGTTTGATTTTTTTCTTGCTGATTTGCTTGAGTTCTTTGTAGATTCTGGTTATCAGCCCTTTATTGGGTATAGAGCATGCAAATATTTTTCCCACTCTATTGATTGTCTCTTTGGCTATGCAGAAACTTTTTCATCTGACGAAGCCTCATTTGTTTATTTTTTGTTGATGCAATTGCTTTTGGGGTCTTCTTCATAAATTCTTTCCCTAAGCCAAACATCTTTTAAAAAAATATTCCTTAATGAGGCTTTTAAGTTCTTCTCTTATAACCATTAAACATGTCTTAGAAGGTTTATTTCTAGATATGTTATATTTTGCTGTTATTCCAGATGTAATAATTTTCCACTGAATTTTCTAATAATTTCTAATAGATGTTAAGAAGGACAGTATGGCCTCCTTTAATTTACTGTTAAAAATGCATCAAAGTTAAAATTTGGCCTTAGTACCACATATTCAACTAAAGTCTCCTAGATTAGAAGACCAAACTCCCGCCATTAGGACACCAAACAGCTGTTTGCCATCAGTATCATTTCTGGCATCCCTGAACTTGTCCATGACCCATGACCCTGTCACTGTGGTCATCTACCTTCCATCTAACCTGTGTCACCATCCAATGTTACCAGTACGCCATGAAATTTGGATTTGGATTCAATATTTGAAAATTTCTTTTCAAATATAGAAAAGAAAAAAATTCCTTTTAGGCTTTGTTTTTCAAAATTCTATCAGTCACATTAAGGTTAAATTAATATTTATGATAACAACAGTAAATGCTATAAAGATTATAATAGTAACTATTTCTATTTTATGTTAAAATAATTAGTAAGAATGATTAACAATTAAATTAATGGAGAGGGATAACATTAATGATATCACTATTCATTGAATGTGGTAGATAAGATTTTTAAACCCATAAAATATTAGGCAATAATGAGATTGTGTAGAGAAGGTTTATGGGTGCAAAAATATATTTAGATTGAATTAACAATATGTGATAGCGCAACAAAGTGACCAGAATCAACAGTGAGTTAGGGTGTACTTTCAAATAACTAAGAGTGGAGCTAGAATGTTCCTAAGACAAACAAACAATAAATTCTGTGGTGATGAATACCCCAATTAGCCTGATTTGATTAATTAATGTTGTGTGCCTATCAAAACATCACATATACCCTATAAAGGTACAACTATCTTAATATAGATACAACTATTATGTATCCATAGTAAGAACTTTTTAGAAATTTAAATTTAAACATTTTAAAAAATTAAATAATAATGAGAATCAGGATATAGAAATTAGATTTATTTTAATCATAACTTGTGTACTACTGTTTGGTATGCAAGTCTTCAAAACATTAAGTAAAATATTCATTAAGAACTATATTTAATCTTTAGTTATTTCCTTTATTCCGTGAATCTTTTAAGAAGAGGCTAATTTAGAAATCTTTAATATCAGGTCAGGATAAAGTAAATGATGTTGATTTTGCTGCCTCAGAATTTCACAGTGAGGGGAAACAAATCATAGCTACCTGTGATTCAAACTAAACATTATAAGACTATTAAGGAAAGAAAAAATATCAGAAGAGGAAAATCTTGCAACTGTACAATACCGTATTGAAAGTTAAAGTAAACATTTTTTTAGTAGACACATAATAATTGTGCATAGAGTATTCCCAGAGTTCAGTGTGATGTTTCAAAAATGGACAAATACATCTCTAGAAACAGCAGGAACGCCCAGTGGCTGACAAGTCCATGAACTTTTGCTTCTACATTGTGTCACAGTATTGAACTAGGACTTGGACTTTTACATATTTTTAACCTTTTCCATTTTAAACAATTTCAAACCAAGAGAAAAGTTTTAAGAATAGTACAATACCGATACAACCTTTACCCAAATTCTAATTTGCTATCCTCCCTCCCCTCCCTGCACGGCACTGGACCATGACATCAGTGTAGAAGGAAGGAATTCCTAGCTTCTGCCTCTTCTCTATGGATCTCTGTTTCTTCATCCCCAACATAAAGAATTTGGACTTAAAGCCCAAACAGTCCTTGGGATTTAAGTATAAAAAAACTGTGACAGAATAAGCAACTGAGTGGAAGGTTCAGACCCCCCTTGGGCAAGCATGAGGAACCCAAAGGAGAAGACAGAGATGGTGGGTGCTTGGAAGAATAAGAAACAATCTTTTTAGAATTGTTTTTTCCTAAACTTTGGGAAAGTGGAGCAAACAACTCTCTCCTTTCAAACACTCTATTCTGACAAACCAGTCCTGACTGTCTGCTGGTGGCGAAATATCAATGCAACGTGTAGTAAGCCTCATTAATGTTCCCTAATTGGGTAGAAAGTTTCGGACAAGTGTGAAGTAGAGAAACAGTTTCATACAATTCAACTTAATTTCAAGGTCATACGATAACAAGGATGACAAGTCCCCAGGAAGGGGAAGAGCACGATGTCTTAGAGAATTTAGGGGAGATTTCAATAATAGATTTACCAAAAAAAAGGCATTAGGGATTAGGACACTCATTGTTTCACAGAGCATTTAAATACAAAATGGTTTTACAAGTGTTTATAAACATTTGTTGGCCTCCAGTCTTATGAAGGCTAAAATTTCCCTTGTTTATCCTTTTAATTTGCTTGGCAAAGTCTTCCCCACTCCCCCCTTCTAGCCCTAATATATCAATGCACTTCACCAGCATTTTAAATTTACCCCCAGCTTCGGAATTAGTAGATCTCACACTGGCCAAGTTTATACAGTTCTTTTCTCAAAATCCTCGGTATTTTTATGCTCCAGGAAATGCACCTGTCACTATCGTATGCACACGCTCTCATTATCTTAAAAGCAGGAAGTAGAATTCATTTCTCACCCTTGATTCTAAAGCAGTTGGAGAGCTTGAAGGAGAAGGGACTGTCAAAGGGGGAAACAAATAAATCTAATTGTGGTGAAAAGGTGATGAAAGACTTGTGCTTACATTTCCTCCACTTGTGCTTAAAATAATCATTGACACACTCTGTGATTGAGGACTAACTCCTGATTTTCCAAAGCTGGGGTCACAGAGATCAGCAACAAAAGACACAGTTATTTTCAAACGCAAATTAGAGCAATTTGTTCCTGCCTTTCCAAGCTGTTAATAAGTAGCTGCACAAATTTCTTTAAATTCTGTGCTTCACTCCTTCCCACCCTCTAACAGGTATGCAGTTGGGCAGTGAGCTGGTTAAAGGGAATGGAAGGAGGGAAACCTTCGGAAATATCATCAGTGGATATTTAAGGCCTAGGATTTCTGGTAAACCAAACAACTCAACTGTGGATTGAAAAAAGGAAAAATATGAACTAAAGCTGG
>CAUYQV010113978.1:0-16307 GCA_963574575.1 Galagoides demidoff | reverse complement strand
AAAAAAAAATAAAATAAAATAAAATAAAATAGCCTGGTGTGGTGGCAGCTCACAACTATAATCCCAGCACCCTGGGAGGCCAAGGCAGGAGAATCTCTGGAGGTCAGAGGTTTGAAAACAGCTTGAACAAGAGTGAAACCTCATCTCTACTGAAAATAGAAAAAATAAGCCATGTGCAATGGCTCATACCTGTCGTCCCTGGTACTTGCGAGGCTGAGGCAGGAGAATTGCTTAAGTCCAGGAATTTGAGGTTCTATTGAGCTATGATGCAGTGAGTGCTCTAGTAAGGGTGACAGACTCAGATTCTATCTCCAAAAATTAATAATGATAATAATAAAATGAAATAAAACTTAAAAAAGAAATTGGAACAAACACAACAGAAACATTAAAAAAATAAAATGCAGAAAACCTACATCTAGAAAGTGTAAAGAAAATGACAGAAAAATCCAAGTGTGCTGAATAGTATTTAACTTTGCAAAGGTGCACTTTTTTTTTTTTTTTTTTGTTGAGACGGAGCCTCAAGCTATCCCCCTGGGTAGAGTGCCATGGCATTACAGCTCATAGCAACCTCCAACTCCTGGGCCCAAGCAAGACTCCTGCCTCAGCCTCCCAAGTAGCTGGGACCACAGGCGCCCGCCACAACGCCCGGCCATTTTTTGGTTGCGGCCGTCATTGTTGTTTGGAGGGCCCGGGCTGGGGATTCGAACCCGCCACCTTAGGTGTACGTGGCTGGCGCCTTAGCCGATTGAGCCACAGGCACCGAGCCAAGGTGCACATTTTTATTCTTTCAGCTTCTTCAAAGGATATTAGAAAATGAACAATTGGAGTTAAAAAAATTTTTAATGGGAAATCCTGTTATTTTAATAACTGAATCATTTTTCTGTATCCATTCTCATACCAGTCCCAGATTGCCCCTGAAGTATCAGTACCCTGGATTAGTCACCTGAGGTAATTCCCTGTTATTTTCACATGGCATAATTTTACAAATATTGGTCACATATTTCCACAGCATCTCAGATTAGTAATGCCTTACAGTTTTATACCATTGTCCAAAGAACTCTCTTGCATATTATTTCATGTTAATATTATCATATGCAGTCAAAAAGAAATGGAGGGCCCCCTTTTACAGATGAAAATGCTGAAGTAGGCTCGGTGCCTGTGGCTCAAGTGGCTAAGCCACCAGCCACATACACCTAAGGTGGCAGGTTCGAATCCAGCCCAGGCCTGCCAAACAACGATGGCTGCAACAAAAAAAAAAAATAGCCAGGCGTTGTGGTGGGTGCCTGTGGTCCCAGCTACTTGGGAGGCTGAGGCAGGAGACTCATTTGAACCCAGGAGTTGGAGGTTGCTGTGAGCTATGATGTCACAGCACTCTATCCAGGGGGACAACTTGAGGCTCTGTCTCAAAAAAAAAATGCTGAAGTAAATTGCACTGCTGTAACATGGATTGTTACTAGAAATATGAGAGTCCTAGAATAAAAGCTATTCTGCTAGACATGTGACAGAAATTTGAGGTTTAGAAAGAATTTTTGCCTTTAAAACCTCATAATGCAAGATTAAGAATAAAGCCTGTACAGATGAGTTGTTATTCCCAGACACTGGTTTTTGCAAATACTATTTGTGATATCAAGTATTATATTACATAATGCTGTCCAAAGTATTGACGTGTCATCAGACCACACAGAATATTATCAAAATAGACAAAGATCACAAATAAAGTGAATTAGATTTTTTTTAAACTATTCATTCATCCTTCTGTGGTCTTTCAAGGCTGTTCTAGAGGGAGTATTCATAAGATTCCTGTTGTCTTTCAAGCAAGTTACATTTTTTTTCATTCTGAACCTTCTGCTATTATGTTTAACCTAATGGCCTTTCTAAGGGAAAAAGATGTATCTACCATTTCCCTTACATAGTCCACAGTGCCAGGCTGGGATCAAAGTTCTTGCTTTTTGACTTCTGTGAAACAACTACTTCTGTGACATATTTGAAGTCTCTTGTCGGCAATCTCGTCCCTGTACCCACACTGAGCTTTTTAAATGGCTAAAATATCTTATATCAAAGCAGAAAGACGGCCAAGTGGGATCCTTTACATAAAGCATGGTTCATGAAACAGCCACATCTCACTCATCCCAGCGTCCCTCTGCAGTGAGGAATTCTGACTGCCACCGCAGAGGTCCTCCGCCCCCTGAAGCTGCAGCAACGGGCTCCCGGGGAGAGTCCTGGGAACGCTAAAGCTTGGTCATAGCCATAAATCATAGCACTTTTCACTTCCTGAAAATTTTTGCAGCATTGCTTGTGAATATGACTTCTGGGCTGGGTCTTTGAAAATGAAAATAGAAGGTGATCTTTTTGGGGGGAGGGGGGAAAGAGGTGAGAGGCAGACTACAAACGTGGCTCAAAGCAAGGACCTCTGACAATTACTGAGAGAAAATGGCTATTTGGAGAGCCAGTCAGCCAGCAGGGTGCCTAACAGGGATGTTGGGAGCTGCCTCCTTCCACGTGCTGGCATCTGGGAGAGATGTTAACAGCCAGCAAGGCTGAGCGTGGCCAGGGCTCCACATCTAAATGACTAATATTTTCCCAACCCAGAGCGACATCAACTGATTGATAACTGTTTTCCCCTCGATCCACGCAAAATTAGCGTTCCTCTCCCAGCTGTGTGTGCCAGAATCGAAGATGAACAAAAGGGTCTTTCCGAGAGGCCTCAAACTCAAATCGGGCTGTGGAAAGGCTCTGGCGAGATGTCAGGGACTAAGGCAATGAATAAAGGGTCCTGGAGGGCGGACAAAGCCCATAGCGCTTCAGATGGGAGAAGACAGCAATGACAGGTTCCACTGAACAGATTCATAAAAGAAAGATTTTCAATCAGAGGAGTGCGATGCTTTCATAGAGCTGCAACCTGAAACAATTAAAAATCTGACCATATGTTTTCACGGAGTTGATAAAGTAGAAAAATGTTGGAATCCCCCTTTCCCTGAAAGGGGGTAACGAAAGACCCTAGATCCGGTTACCAAGGCACGGGTCATCCTAAAAGCAATCAAGAGCATCTCTCTCGCTCCAGGCTTCGAAAGGTGCTCTGGAGGGTTTGAAAACACAGCCTGGGTCGCTTTTGGTCCGCAGCGATGCTTCTAGAACACGGTGCACCGCAGGCGCTTTCATGCTTTTTTGCTTTGAGATAATCGAGCGCATAAAAACTGGCAGGGAGGAGTCAAGGAGATGGCTAGCCCGAGGCTAGGACGTCGGGCTTAGGGAGGCAGGGGACAGGGGGCGCTTTCTCCTCCCACACAGCCTCCGCCGCCCCCGCAGCGCGCGGCCTCCTGCTCCCGGTCCCAGCGGGGCGGCGGGCCCGGGGCCGCAGACGGCCGGGCGGCGGGCGTCGGCAGCGGTGGCCGCCAGGGGCGCGCGCTCAGGTGCAGCGGCCGTGCTCCGCAGCTGCGCCCCGCGTCCCGCCGCGCCGCCGGGGCCGCTGGAGCAGCGCCAGGCCTCGGCTTCCCGCCGGCAGGCCCGGGGGCGGGGCGGCCCCATCCCCGCGTCCCCAGGTCCCATCCCCCACGCCGCCCTTCGCCCTCCCGGATCCTTCCCGCGCCGTCTTCCCTTCCCGCTTTCCCCGGGAGAAACATGGCCGGGAGCAGTGAGGAGGCGCCAGACTTCGGGCGAGGCGTCGTGGTAAATGCAAACTCCCGATTTCGGGGCTGAGCCGTGCGCTCCCCGCTCGCGCCCTCCCCCACCTCCACCCACTCCGTGGCAAACCCCCCCCCTTTCGGGCGAGAACCGGCCACCGCTGCTTTGTTCTCCCGCCCGCGGGGGACCGCTTCAATCCTCAAGCCCAGCCTCCCCTCCCCCCACCCCCGCTCTGACACTGTCCCTTCACCCCCAACGTCCTCACTGACCCCTCCGGCCGTCCCCCCTCCAGTCCGGTCGGTAGCCGCCCCGGTGGCTAGCTGGGTCCCCGCGCCTGCGAGCTCGGCGGGTCCAGGAAGACCCCCGAGTGCTGCTCTTGTGGCGCCCCTTCTCTTTGTGCACCCTCAGCTCTCATAAAAACATACTGAGGATTTGGGGGCACCCAGGAAATAAAGGAGCGCAAGTGGACAAGAGTTCCAGCTTTGAAGCTTCGGATACCTTAGTTTGGGGCTGTCTGCCTGTGGGGTCTCTGTGGGACAAACCAGCGGCTCACGAGTGTCCCATGGCCGCCTGTGAAAGGGAGAAACAGCAAGCTGGGCTGTTGAGCGAATTGGGGGTGGGAGTGGGGGATGCGTGTAAAATATAAAGTAATCTATTTGTGTGTCCGCGTGGAAGGATGTGGGATGCTTCCCAGGTCTGAGCCTTTAATTAACCCTGGGAATCCTCGAGGTGTCAGCCAGAGAGTACCCATCTCGCAGTGTTCTAGAATCAAATCCGCTCTTGCCCTTGTGGCCCCCGGTAGCTTTCATGGAAGGTGGTACTTGTGAATTCTGTCGAGTTTAACGCGAAATGGTGATGAGGGTGGTGGGTGGAGCTAACTTGCCATTAAGACTCCGTTTTCAGAGAGCAGTTTGTAATTCACAGCTAATCTGTTTATGAATATGAATGGCCTGAATGAGAGGGAGTGGGTGGGGGAAGGAAACGCCTCACATTCAAACAGAAGCGTTCAGGTTGCAGTGTGTGACTGAGTTCTTAATTGAACAGTTAAAGAGAGAAGAGTTGACTTATTTATTCATGGCCCACACGTGCTTACTGTCCTGCTGAGTTCCAGGAGGTGTTCTAGGCTCTGAGGATACAGCTGGGAGGAAGACAAAGGCCCTGTCTTGGAGAACATGCTTGCTAGGGGAGAAACACAGGCAGGCAGTTTGTAAGTAAATAGAGAAGATAATTTCAGATAAGGATATGTGCAGTTGGAAGACAGTAACAGGATAATCGTTGGAGATGGATGATTTTGCTCAGGTGGTCAGGATTCATCTGAACGGTAAATAGGAGGTCACCATGTGAGGACTCCAAGGCAGAGGGCTGAATAGCAAGTACGAAAGAATCATCTGATACATGCTTTTGCGGAAATCACTCCCAGTTGTCCTGGGACTGTCCTAGGGATGGGATGAATGAGAGTGGGAAATCATTAAGCTTTTTCTGGACAGAATAAATTGGTAGTGGCTGTAGGGCCCACGGGTCGGGGTGCACTGCAGGCAATTTGAAATTCTTATTTGGGATTTGAGAGGATGATTAGATAGATTTGGAAATCTTCAGCAAAAAGAATAATATTTAATGTTTGGGAGTGGACGAAGACGCCCAGTGAAAATGGAAACAAAATTAGAAACAACTGTTTAGCACAGAAGCTTGGAAAGCCCCAAATGTAAGAGACAGGACTGTGGGGAGAAGCCAAATACAGGGACCAAGAAAGAACCTGAAGTTGGTGAGGGCAAACATCTTGGTGAGTACCTAGGGAATAGAGTCTGGGGGAACTTGTGTCAAGAGGTCATCACAGGTGCTACAGAAATAACAAGAAGGATAAAGATGGAACCGAGGCCATCGTATTTAACAATTACAAAACCATTAGAAGTAAGAATCTTTTAAATAACCATCCCATTGGTATAATGGTTAAAATATAGTATAGATTAAGCATCCCTAGTTCAAAATCAAAAACTTTTTGAGCAGCACCATGAAGCTCAAAGGAAATGCTCATTGGAGCATTTTGGATTTCAGATTTTTTTAATTAGTGTTGCTCAACTGGTAATCCAAAAACCACACACACACAAATCTCAAATCCCAAACACTTCTGGTTGTAAGCATTTGGAATAAGGAATACTAGACCTTTACCACCGTGTAATACTAGATTCTCTTACAAAAGAATGAGGTAAATCCCATTGCAGTAATAGCATAGGTAGATTGTTATTAAATTCTAATAAGCAAATGAGACAACACTGTAAATAGCCCAATATATTAGTGTCCATGGAGGCCCTTTTGGAAACCACATAATCTGAAAGATGCCGGGAAGTAGAGAAAAGGGGTATAAAGAGTAGAAACTGGGTGTGATGCCTTGGGGCTTGGGCATGATAAACAGTTGCAAAGCTGCAGGAGGGCCCAGAGAGGCTGGAAATAAGCAATGTACACTGGAAATAGTCCCTGCATTTATTTCATTTTCCCTAGTAGAACTTAGGATAATTAGATTAGCCTCAAGTTGATTATAAGCAGGCCAGGCAAGTTCAGAGTGAATTTAAGGTTCTGGTGGAAGGAAGCTCGTGGCATCTAGGGTAGGGAGGGAAAGGAAGGCTGGAGAGGACAAGAAACCTGGGAAAATAGCCCTCAAGGAAGAGGTACAAAAAAAATCAAAGGGGAGCTTTAGTTACCAGTGGAAAAAATGGGGCAGGTAATCATGGCAAGCATTTATTGAACACTCCACTTTTACTGTATTATTCATGCAACCCTCATATATCTCTGAGGTTAGTCTGTTCGACCCCCCATTTTACAGAGGAAGAAGTTGAGGCACTGAGAGAACAAGTGGATCATCCAGGCCACATGTCTAGCAAATGGCAGAAGCAGGATTTAAACCACCTTTCAATCAGTAGGCACTGTGATTCCAGGGCAGAATTTCAGAGGAGGAGCTGCTCCGGGGAGGAGGAGTTGACTGGGGCAACTGTGTGAATGTGTTACTAATGTGGAATAAGGTGTAGTTTGAGTTAAAGCAGGTGAAGGAGATGCAAGGTTGGTATTGACCTTGATCCAGAAATGGGGTCCACACATGAAGTGGAAAAGAAAATTCTGAGGTGGTAGAAATTTGGTGGTAATGATGGCAAGGGGAGTAGAGCCAGATGATTTAAGTATGAAATGAGAAGTCAAGTTTGTACAAGAGCAGGGAATATGAAGAGATTTATGATGGCTCTTGCCTACAAATGGCTTTCATTTGAATTGGGGAGGCAGGTCATTAGGAGATTGTTAACAATAAATGGTAGCAAGTTCTAATTGCCAAATAAGAGATATAGAACTTGACTTCAGTAATTTTGCTCTGAGTTGGCTTATCACTTCAGCTGGAACTTGTAAAGTCACCAGCTTGAGAGGCAGAGGCAGGAGGATCACTTGAGTCCAAGAGTTCAAGACCACAGTGAGCTATGATTGTGCCACTGCACTCCCCTGTACAACAGAGCAAGACCCTGTCTCTGAAAGAGAAGAAAGGGAGTGAGGGAAGGAGGGGGAAAGGAAGTGAGGAACCAAGGAATAAAGGAAGCAACAGAGAGGGAGGGAGGAAGGGAAAGAAAGAAAGATAGAAACCACACTCCTGGTTGGTGCCTCTTCTTTGTCAGGGACAGATAAAAAACATCTCTCTACCCATCTGGCTCTTTGGAATTGGGTTATTAACTTGTTTTTTGTTCCTTTTTGTTTCTTGTTTCTTTTAAATTGAAGCATTATCAAAAGAGCCATAGTTAGTTCTTATGTGCATGGGTTTGGTAGGAATAAGGAGAAAAGTGTAAAATGATGTGATATTTCTGCTGTGATTTGACTTCTCCCAACTACCTAGTGGAAGTGTGAGAGGAGCAGAGGTAAGTCATCCATGTAAAGCACAGCTATACTTGCTCCCAATGAGTTTTCCCTTCTGAGGGCCAAAACCCCCACAACAGAAGGCTGCAGATGGATACAAGGTATTATTTGGTAAAATGTGTAATTCAGAGGTGGGGCCCATCCCAGTGCACTTCCCTCCCAGGCTTTGGGGCAGGGGAAGCTGATGTTCCTTTCTGGGGTTCTTTGGATCAGAGCTAAGGGATGAGACTCCCTTCCTCTTTGCTGTTAAGACAGACAAATATGAGCTTGCAGACTCACTGCCCAGAGGCCAAATGCATGGAGCTCAGCAGGGGAGAGAAGCAAGAGATTAGCTTCTTATATGTGTTTCCAAAAGATTTTTCTCCCTGGGGCAAAAAAAAAAAAAGAACTGAAAAATCTTGCAAGAACTAAGGCTAAGCAAAAATAAATATATATATTTTAATGACTTAGAAGGGTTTTGATTTATCTTCAATGAGGAAAGGAGAATTAGAACTGGTTCCGGAATTTGGATGTTGTATAAAATGACTCAGATAATGTGCTTGTCACTTCTCCAGCTTGGTGATGTTTTGCCTCTTTGGACAGAGAGAGCATTGTGCTGGATAATCTTAGAGCATATTATCTGTGATACCGAAACTATTTAAAGACTTCTTGTTTTGATTTTTTTTAAGGCAAGTGAATAACATAATTATCTGCAGTTCACAGCAAACCTCCATCCCTCCAGGCTTAGGCTTACTTAAAGCACAATTTGCATGCACCATTTAGGAAAACAAAGCATAAACCAGTTGTTCCATCATCTTTAACTGACTTCTATCCCAACAGTTAAAACTCACTACTTCAGATTAACCAGAAATAATGGCTGTTTAGGATTATGGAACAGTTTTAGAGAGATACATTTCTTTACTTTTAAATTTATAGCTTTTATTAAGATGAAAAGACTTTGGCAAATAGGTTTAAGGCCCTTCTTTTTTTTTTGAGACAGAACCTCAAGCTGTCCCCCTGGGTAGAGTGCTGTGGCATCACAGCTCACAGCAACCTCCAACTCTTGGGATCAAGCGAGTCTCCTGCCTCCACCTCCCAAGTGGCTGGGACCACAGGCGCCCACCACAACTTCTGGCTATTTTTTTTTTTTTTTGGTTGCAGCCATCATTGTTGTTTAGTGGGCCCGGGCTGGATTTGAACCCGCCACCTTAGGTGTATGTGGCTGGCGCCTTAGCCACTTGAGCCACAGGCGCTGAGCCAAGGTCCTTCTTTAGATGAATTAAAATATGCAATTTGTAATTAAACAATTGATGTTTCAGTATATCTAAATGGTTAACATTTATTGCAGAAATGTTGCAGGAACATGAGGTCCAGGGGAGAGAAAGAACACTCATATACTGTGGTTAAAAGAAGGGCTTTATTCCAGCTGGAGGAGCAGTGGCAGACCAGAGTCCAAAATGGCCGGACTTCCAGACTGGCTCAGTCTTATTTTTATCTCCAGTCAAAAAATTCTAACCCACAGGTACCTTTTTTTGGTTGGTTTGATCAAGTTGGAGAGGTAGGCTCAGGATTTTATAGAACTGCTGGCTTTTATAGAAGCCTTAGTTTCCAGGCCCCAGGAAGTTAAGTTCCTACAAATTCCTAAAAGCTGAGTCACCACAGGAGGACCTTGCAGGTGTATGCTTGGGGGGCTCCTTGAGAAGACCTCTGTTCTTTTAGACTTCACTTTTTCCAGGTATCTTTTCTCAGAAGTAGTATAGACCAGAGGCTGATATAGAGTCTTACATCCATTATCTATCTTACTTAATGCTCACCATAGCCATAGGAGACAGGCATGGACTCTGTTTTATATATGAATACACTGAGATTTAGAGAACTTAACTTGCCCATGGTTCCACAGCTGGCAAACTTGCTCCAGCTATGTAAGATTTCCAAGTCCATATTCTTAACTGCTATTCCATGCTGCCTCTGAGCTATAGATTATATTATCATATTTAGGTATAGGTTTGTTTTATCATTTTTCTATTGTTTCCCCCCCCCCCCTTTTTGGCATTCTTTTCACTTTTTCTTTTTTTTTTTTTTTGGTCATCATTTTTTAAGCACTTACTATACACCAGCTAGTGTACTAGGTACCCTAAGCACATTATCTGTTCTCTCTCTTTTTTTTTGAGACAGAGTCTTGCTCTATTGCCCTAGCTAGAATGCAGTGGCATTATCACAGCTCAATGCAACCTTAAACTCCTAGGTTCAAACGATTCTCCCGCCTCAGCTTCCTGAGTACCTCAGACTACAGGTGCGCAGCCCTATACCTGTTGCAGGAAGATGAGACCCCATCAAGAGAAAGAGCACCCAAACACCATGTTTATAAGAGGAAGGGCTTTATTCACTGGCTGAGAGCTTACAGCATAGAAGCATTCCAAATGGCCGTGCTCTCCGACTGGCTTGGTCTTTCTCTTTTTATCCATGGTCAAAAAAGTTCCAACCCATAGGTACCTTTTTCATTAGCCAGTTTGAATTAAGTGGGAGATGCTATTCCAGCCCCTACAGAACTACAGAATTTCACAAAAGTGGAAATTTCCAAGTTCCAGGAAGTTAAGTTTACAAATTCCCGAGAGCAGAATCACCATGGAGAGGACCGACCACGAAGGTGTATCCTTGAGAAGACCTGTTCTCCTAGACTTCACTCTTCTGGGGTATCCTCTCTCATACCCAGCTAATTTTTCCCATTTTTAGTGGAGATGGGGGTTTCACTGTTCCTTGGGCTGGTGTGGAACTCTTGGCTTCAAGTAGTCCTCTCACTTCGGCCTCTCAGAGTACTAGGATTACAGGCATGAGCCATTGCGGCTGGCCTGTTGTTACTTCTTTTAATCATTACAACAACCCTGTCCTTAGGTTTAATTGTGTTTTATTTAAAGGAGGGGAAAACTGAGTGTCCTAACATTACAGTTCTAGGTGTCAGAGCCAGACTCTTGAACATGGAGTAGAGAGTGGTCTCTGAGCTTCGACCAAAGTAGGAGTAGTAGATTTGCATGGTTGTAAGGATGAGCTTAGAAGTCCACTAGGTAATGGCACCACCAGTGCAAGGGCTCCAGGAAGTGGAATGGATAGTGTGTGTGATCTGGGCCATCAGTCGGCCAATGGATATCATAGACCTGAATCTCCAGAGCCTTGGACACTGGTTCTTTTTATCCCAAGGAGACAAACTGAGAATTGAGGCTGGAGTTTAGATAGCTGAGAAGCCCACGGGTAGAGACAGTCATTCATTCATTTAACATTTTTGAGCAACCACCATATTCCAGGTCAGTGTTCCAGGCACTGAGGGGGATTCAATAATGAATAAGTTAAAGTCTCTGCTTGCAGGAGCTAACATTTCCTGTTGGAGGGGATGAGACAGAACACAAATGCATACTCACATCATGTGCAGTGATAGGGCTTGCTACAAGGCTTGGGGAAGGCCCAGCTGTGGAGAAGTCATGGAGTGGAGAGATGAAAGAAGCCAAGGGCAGCTATGTCAGTATCTGGAGGAAGAAAACACTGAATAGTACTGAAGGCAAAAGAAATAGCAGGTGCAAAGTTCAGGAGGCAGGAACAATGCCTGGTAGATTATAGGATGAACAAGGAGAACAGCAGCTGAAGCACAGGAGGTTGGACAGGTAGATGCTGGTGTATTTTACTCAGTGAAATGACAAACTCTTGAAAAAATGTGAGCAGGGGGAGGTGCCTGTGGCTCAGTGAGTAGGGCACTGGCCCCATATACCAAGGGTGGTGGGTTCAAACCCAGCCCCAGCCAAACAGCAACAACAATAAAAAAAAAAAAAGCCAGGCATTGTGGCAAGCGCCTATAGTCCCAGCTACTCAGGAAGCTGAGGCAAGAGAATTGCCTAAGCCCAAGAGTTGGAGGTTGCTGTGAGCTGTGACGCCACAGCGCTCTACGGAGGGCAACAAAGTGAAACTTTGTCTCTAAAAAAAAGGGAGGTGGTGGCACCTGTGGCTCAGTGAGTAGGGCACTGGCCCCATATCCCGAGGGTGGCGGGTTCAAACCCAGCCCCAGCCAAACTGCAACAAAAAAATAGCCGGGCATTGTGGCGGGCACCTGTAGTCCCGGCTATTTGGGAGGCTGAGGCAAGAGAAACACCTAAGCCCCAGAGCTGGAGGTTGCTGTGAGCTGTAATGCCATGGCACTCTACCAAGGGCGACAAAGTGAGACTCTGTTTCTAAAAAAAAAAAAGAAGAAGAAAGAAAGAAAGAGAAGAAAAAAAAAAATTTGAGCAGAAGGTTGCCATGATGTGATATATGTTTTATTTTTAATTTTTAATTATTATGGACACTTAATAGTTGCAGATCTTTATAAGGTACATATGATGTTTTGATGTAGGCATACAGTATGAATTAATCAAATCAGGGCAATTGGGGTATCCAGCACCTAAGGCATTTAACATTTCTTTGTGTTAGGAACATTCCAGTTCCACTCTTTTAGTTATTTTAAAGTATGCCCTAACATGTTGATTAGTCTCTTTGTTATGCTAATAGACTATAATGGTTGTTTATCCTATCTAACCTATTAACTTTCCTAGCCTCTGATAACCATCAATCCACTCTTATCTCCATGAGATCAGTTGTCTTTAATATTTACCTCTCACATATGAATGAGAAAGAACATCTGAGATTTGTCTTTCTGTGTTTGGCTTATTTCACTTACCATAATGATCTCCATCCAGTTCCATCCCTGTTGTTGGAAATGTCAGGATCTTACTCTTTTTTGTGACTGGGTAATATTCCACTGTGTGTATGTACCACAATATCTTTATCCATTCATTTGCTGATGGACATTTAGGTTGATGCCATAGTGTGGTTATTATGAATATGGGAATAAACACGGGAGTGCATCTGCTGTTTGATGTGCTGAATTCCCAGGTTTTGGATATTTACCCAGTGGTGGGTTTTCTGGGTCATACGGTAGTTCTAATTTTACTTTTTTGAGGAACCTTCATACTGTTCTTCATAGGGGCTGTTCCAATAGTGGCTGCACTGATTTACATTCCCACCAACAGTGCACGAGGGTTCCCTTTTCAACTTCCTGGCCATCATTCGGTATGGCCTGTCTTTTGATGGAAGCCATATTAACTGGGGTGAGCTGATATGTCATTTGTAGTTGTGACTTGCTTTTCTCAGATGATGTTGGGCGTTTTTCATCTACCTATTGGCCATTTGTATGTCTTGTTTTGAGAAATAATATCTATTCGGATTCTTTGCTCATTTTGATTAGATTATTTGATTTTTTTCTTTTGAGTTACCGGAACACTTATATATATAGGCTAGTTTATTAATTCCTTGTAGATGGGTAGATTGCAAATATTTTCTCCCATTCCATGGGCTCTCTCTTCACTTTGCTGATTGTTTTCTTTGCTCTGAAGAATCTTTTTAGCTTGGTGTGATCCCATTTGTTCAATTTTGTTTTGGTTGCCTGGGCTTTGGGAGTATGAGTAATAAAGTTCTTGCCCAGACCAATGTTTTCTTTTAGCATTTCCCCAATGTTTTCTTTTAGTAGTTTCATAGTTTTAGTTCTTAAATTTAAGTCTTTAGTCCATTTTGATTTTTTTTTTTTTGTATATGTATGTGGTAAGAGATGAGGATCCCATTTCATTCTGCTAAACATGGATATCCAATTTACCCAGGACCATTTATCGAAGAGACTGTCCTTTCTCCACTGTATGTTCTCAGCAGCTTTGTCGAGGATAAGTGCACTATTAGAGTTTGCATTTATTTCTCGGTTCTCTGTTCTGTTCCATTGGTCTAATGTGTTTGTTTTTATGCCAATACCATATTGTTTTGGTAACTACAGCTCTGTAGTATAATTTGAAGTGAGGTAATAGGATTCCTCCAATTTTGTTCTTTATGCTTAAGATGGCTTTGACTCTTCTGGATCTTTTGTGATTCCATGTAAATTTTAGGATTATTGTTTCTATTTCTGTGAAGAATGTCATTGTTTTTTTTATGGGGATTGCATTGAATCTGTAGTTTGCTCTGGGAATTACAAACATTTTAACAATATTGACTATTTTAATCCATGAGCATGCACTCCAGCTACAATGTGTAGGGGCTATAAAAGGGGAAGTGAGGAGGTCAGGGTAGGCCTGGGAGAAATGATGGGGGTGTGGACTGGTGGCAGGGGACAGTGGTGGAGTTGCTCAGAGATACTCCTGGCTAAATTTTGAGGAAATTGAGGGTGGAATTAGGTAATGGCTTGCATGAGGGGTGTGTGTGTGAAAGAAAGGAGTCAGCAACAACTCCACGGTTTTGGTTTGAGCAGCTGGAACAATGACTTGCCCTTGACTAAGACAGGGAAGGGATAAATTTGGGGAGAAGTATCTTGAGTTAGTTTGACTGGAATTCCGGAAGCCAGAATGGGGATGGGAGTGAGTGGGGCTGGACCATAGGCTTCCTTCCCAACATCTGAAAAAAGGGGAACTGGTTTTGAGTCTTGCATGAAGAGGAAGGGGGTGGAAGCAGGGAATGCCGCAACATGAAGTGGAGCATAACTGGGTTCTAAAACAACAGAAGATGGGTCAGACTGACTTCAGGCATCCTCACAGTGGTCCTGAAGTGGAGAGTTTGGTGGAAAAGAGAGCTGAAAGTGGGCAGCAGGAATTTGGGAAGGAAGCCCAGGGGGCAGCAGCAGTCTGCAAGGGCCTCTAGGAGGAAGTAGGATCTGAGCTGGGCTGTTGAGCAGGGACCTGAGTTTGCAATGCAGATGTAGATGGGAAAGAGAGAGAGAGAATGGGTGCAGGGTGCACACAGACAAATGAACAGAAACCTGGAGCTGGGAAGGATCCCAAGGACTTAATTGCAAACCATTCTGAGGGCCTAAATTAGGGAATGGTGCAAGGAGTTGGGCTGGAAACTCAAAGGCCTGGAAAGCTCAGAGCTGGACAGAGAAATCTGATGAAAGTGGACAGGAGTGACTAAAGAGCAGGAAACTGGCAGGCAGCTACAGTGTGGTTTGAACAGGGAACACTTGGTTGTTGCATATTTTCTTGATGATCTGAAAGGAAAAGTAACACCAACTTCACTTTCATTTTCTCCCCCACGTCTTTACTATTCTAACTATAAAACCTGCAGGAGAAATACTTGCTATCAGGCAGACACTATATGAATAGGCCAATTTTCTGGACCATCAGTTTCCAATGGGACTGAATTAAGTTTCTACCATAGTACATCCTTTTAAAGACTATAATTATGGAGCCACTTAAAAGTTTGGGCCTACTCTAATCCCAAGAGATATGTACTTTCAGTAGATAATTCTTTCCTAGGCAACTGAGGCTTTTACAATGAATAGAAATATAATAGCATATACTATAATATATTGTAATAATAATACTGTATACATTATGAAATTATAAACGTGTTATTTATTATAACATTCATAATCAGATAATTTAGATGAAAGTTATATGTATTTACACATATGCACTCTTACATTGAGTTAGCTATAAGACACAAATTTTATATATTCATCTTATGATGTCAATAGTTAGGAATGGAGCACTCTGTTTAATACTACGCCACCTTCTTACAATAATCAAGTAACCTTGCCTCAATGAGTTTTGCATAGAATTGTTTTTCAAGTGATACTCATTTTTGTTGTTTCTTTTTTATGTTTTAAAAATAAATTTCCAATGAAAAGTACCATAACCAAAATACTTTGATTTACAGATTATGGACAATTGGCCAGGGTATGACTTGAATTTATTCACATACCCACAGCACTATTATGGAGATTTGGATTATGTCCTTATACCTCATGGCATCATTGTGGACAGGTGAGTGTGATTTTCTGGGTTAATCATGGTCCTGCACTCAGCTAGCCCAGTTTTGGGTGAATCATGTAATATATTTTAGGACCCTATTCCTGATTTCCTTTTTATAGAAGTGGAGAGAAGTTTTATAGGGTAGAAAATTTGAAATAAAATGAATTTATACTTTAACTTTTCTGGGTATTTGTTCACGGGGAATTGTAAAGAATGTTATTACTAATAACAGCCTCAAAATAACAATATCTTGGCTCGGTGCCTATGGCTCAAGCAGCTAAGGCGCCAGCCATATACACCTAAGGTGGCAGGTTCAAATCCAGCCCGGGCCCACCAAACAATGACGGCTGCAACCAAAAAAAAAATAGCCAGGTGTTGTGGCAGCTGCCTGTGGTCCCAGCTACTTGGGAGGCGGAGGCATGAGACTCACTTGAGCCCAGGAGTTGGAGGTTGCTGTGAGCTGTGATGCCATGGCACTCTACCCAGGGTGATAGCTTGAGGCTCTGCCTCAAAAAAAAAAAAAAAAAACAATGTCCTAAGATGAGTTTTCCATGGAATATAAGGCTTCTCCTTGAGGGGAGTAAAGTTCCATGATCCAATAAATGTGGGAAAAATTTGCATTGCCCAAAATGCTAAATCTCGCAGTTTGTAATGCAAAGCAAACATTAATATATTGAAGGTTCTGAAATAATGACAAAAGAAAGAAAGAGAGAAAGCAAACAGAAAGAAATTAATTTGACTTTAACAATTAAACCAACTTATTTGTGCAAAGAGAGATTTTGTACTCAGTTCACCTCTTCATAACTCTCAGAAGTGATTTCCCTTAGCACCAATTTGGGAAGCCCCTCATTGAAACAAATTCCTGTTTTTCTTTTCTTTTCTTTTCTTTTTTTTTTTTTTTTTTTTGAGACGGAGCCTCAAGCTATCCCCCTGGGTAGAGTGCCATGGCATCACAGCTCATAGCAACCTCCAACTCCTGGGCTCAAGCGAGTCTCCTGCCTCCGCCTCCCAAGTAGC
>CAUYQV010113977.1:0-16991 GCA_963574575.1 Galagoides demidoff | reverse complement strand
TCCAACTGGCTAACATAGCCATCATGTCTTTCTCATAAACGTGTTAAGACATTTATATTCAACCTTTAGACAAATTCACATGTACCCTAATAGGATAAATTATAGGCGTGATCCCCACAATATCATTCTCTTCACCCATCATCCCCCCTCTTCTCGCCCCCTCCCCTAGCCCCGTAGTCTAGGGCTCCATTTGGATTGTAGCTTTCTTAAGATAGCTAACAATTAGTTTCATAATAGTGTTGAGTGCATTGGATACTTTTTCTTCCATTCTTGAGATACTTTGCTAAGGAGGACATTTTCCAGCTCCATCCATGTAAACATGAAGGAGGCAAAGTCTCCATCTTTCTTTGTGGCTGTGTAGTATTCCATGGTGTACATATACCACAATTCATTGATCCATTCATGGGTTGATGGGCACTTGGGCTTCTTCCATGACCTAGCGATTGTGAATTGGGCTGCAATGAACATTCTGGTACAGATATCTGTATTATAGCGTGATTTATGGTCTTCTCGATACACACCTAACAGAGGAATTACAGGATCAAATGTAGATCTATATTTAGATCTCTGAGTGTTCTCCATATGGTTTTCCAAAAGGGACTTTATTAGTTTGCATTCCCACCAGTTTGAACCTGACAGCTCCAGTGTATGTGGCTGGTACCCCAGCTGCTGAGCTACAGGTGCAGAGCCATATTGATGGCATCTTTCTACATTCATTAGTTGTCATTCATCTGTGAAGAAAAGGTTTTCTTCCTGCCCTCATTTTTATGATCACTATAGATTTATAGTATTAGTTTTTAAAAGAAAATTACTGTTGTTATGTTTTCGATTTTTAAATTGCTCCAGATGTGGACACTGGGAGCCCCTTTAGACATGTGACTTTTCACATGCCCCATCATTCTTTGAATAATTGCTTTCTAGTCCAACAACCTTTTTTCATACAAGATTATCTGTATTGTGCCTACTCCAGGGCTGGAATTGGGTATTTTTCTAGGGAGTTCCATTTCCGTTTTATGAAGAATGGTATTTAGAAACCAAGATCTGGGTGTAAGAGTGCTCATTACAACAAGGGTGGCTTTGCTTCTATGATTTTCTAATAGACACTATCAATAAATATATATTTTTAAGAAATCATGAGTTCATTCTAATAATCTACTTCAAATGCAATAAAGTATTCCTCCTCATTTCCTCCCAGTCCATATTTGTATCTCCCTAGAGAGAAAGATATTATAAGTTTCGATTTTTGTAACTAAAAGTAACTGGAGGACTTTGAGAAGTATCACAAATGTTAAAATTTTTTATCCATAGTAAAGAAATTTCTTCCTTCCTCGGAATAAATGCTAGTGAGGCAAAGGGAATAATTTGTTTCTGATTTTGTTACCCAGTAAGTCATGCTTCTTTGATATACTGGTTATACATTTATTATATGACTACTATTTATAAATTATTTTTATACATATGCCTGGGAAGCATTATTAATGTACTTTTACTACTCCATAAAGAGGCAAAATTAAAATGTAGTTTTAATAGTTATAAGGCTCATGTATAATTACAGCTCTTTAGACTGCATACAACAGGATGCATTCCTCTTGAGATTTTAGTAAAATAGGGCAATTAATCTACTTTTTTTGATGTAATTATGATCTCTTTAAGGGAGGGGAGCAGGAAGGAGAGGCTAGTAAAGTATTCTGACATATTTTCTATTATATTTTAAGACAAAATTGTTTATAGTTTAAAGATGAAGTCCAAAAGTTTACAGTGATAATCAGAAAATTAAAGCAGCGGGAAAGAGCATCTACATGTTATATACTAAGATGATTTCTTTAAAAACTATGGAATGACACAATAAAATGAGACTCTTTTGTGAACAGCAAAGACAAAAGGCTCAGCAGGCAATTCGGTGACTGCCAATCACAAAAGAGGTGGCAGCTACAATGAAGCACATTTGCATGAAATAAAAAGATGAGAAACCACAGTATCAAATATATAATGATAAATAAAAGGAAGTAAAAATAATTTTTTTGTACCTACCTAGCAAATCACACTAGAGTTTGTTTACATTGGAGTCATATTTCACAGAAAACCATTACATACAGTATTTGGGGGCAATCCTTTTATCATTTTACTATAAATAATTTGTTTTATGTTATGGAACAAACTGAGTATAGGCCAGCATTTTCAGTCATCTTAAGAATTAAGTTTTTTAAAAAAGAGTTAAATTGAATTATTAGATAACTCAGTAATTATGAACTCTGAAGATTCCTTGTAACCAAAAATAGGCAGTAAATTTAAGTAGTTTAAGCAACATCTTACTGTCAAGGTCTAGAAAAACAATCTGTTGAGGAAAATCTCTGAGTCATGGCAACTTTATTTTATGCAGGAAACTCCTTCTGTATTAAATTTTCCAAATTTCAATATGAAGTAGGAAGGAAAAGTAGAGCAAATAAGACAAAAGTAAGAGCAAAAATGAAACTGGGTAGAATGATTTGTAGGTGGTAAAAGTTAGAAAAATACAGTCTAATTTTTGAGACAGAGTCTCACTATGTCATCTTTGGTAGAGTGCTATAGCATCACAACTCACAGCAACCCCAAATTCTTAGGCTTAATCGATTCTCTTGCCTCAGCCTCCTAGACAGCTAGGAGTACAGACACCAATCAAAATGCCCGGCTTTTTTGTTGCAGTTGTCACTGTTGTCTACTTGGCCCTGGCCGGTTTTAAACCTGGCTCCCTTGGTGTATGTGGCGGGTGCCCAGCCTGTAAGTTTATTTATATCGTATATTCACAGAGACAATGTTAGACAATTTACCTAAACTGATTATTACATTTTCTATAATAATCTTATACAGAGCCTCACTTAGACAGCCTTGGTTGAGTACCGTGTTGTCATAGCTCACAGTAACCTCGGACTCTTGGGCTCAAACGATCCTCTTGCCTCAGCATCAAGTAGCTGGGACTACGGGTACCTACCACAATGCCCAGCTATTTTTAGAGACAGTCTCACTCTGGCTCTGGCTGGTCAAGAACCTCTGAGCTGAGGTAATCCTCCCACCTTGGACTGCCAGGGTTTGAGGATTGCAGCATGAACCATCTCACCGTTCCTGTAATAATCTACTGCCTTTTCTTTTCTTTAACCTAAATTGTTTCTGAAGTAATAAACAAAATATCATGGAAGGTACTTTGACAGTTTGATAATAGATACATTAATGAATATATATTTTAATAGCTTCATTACATCTACAGATAAAAATATACACAGTAAATAAATTTACAGGAGCCTTCGTTTAGATAATCTATCACCTTATATAAAAGAAGAAATCCCTTTGCTCATTGAAATAGGTCTCTATCCCTTTTTATAGTAAACACATAACAATTCTGTATGAATAATAAGCATGATGCTGCACACTTATGTCATTTAGGATAGACAATTGACTACATTTTCACAGAGGTGATTGTGAAAATGGTCAAGAGCTTAACCTGTGAACACAAAAACCCCTACAAATGCTGGAACATCTTTTAAATACTTAAGGATTTCTGCAACTGCTGTGGTAGAATCATTTTGTTCACTAGGCTGATGATAATAGATGACAAATGATGATGGAGTATTCCCAGCTGTAGCAGAACAAGTGATGTTTATGGGATCCTGGATCATAATGACAGGAAATTGTCTTCCACTTTCCTTTACTACCTCTTTATTCTTTTAGACAGAGTCTCACTATGTGGCCCTCTGGGGAGGGCCATGGCTTCACAGCTCACAGCAACCTCAAACCCTGGGGCTTAAGTGGTTCTCTTGCCTCAGCCTCCCAGGTAGCTGGGACTACAGGTGCCTGCCACAACACCCAGCCTCTTTATTCTTAAAAGTTATTAATAACTTTATGGAGCCAGACCTAAACCTCTTTATTCTTAAAGATTATTTATATCTTTATGGAGCCAGATCTAAAACTTGAATAGGTTAACCTGTAGCAGTAAGTAACACTAGGCAGTTTGCTGTTTTGATCTGAGCAGGCAAAGCCTCCCTGCTATGGAATATTCAGGGACACTTACACTTACATAGGTTTCCACCTATGTTCCTTGATATGAATTTTGTGGAAAGCTCTCATAAAAAAAGGAAAGAATACTGTCTATAGACTGGATCCAGATTTGACTAGTGGAAAAAGGGATGATGGGATGGAAGGCACATATCCAGAGGAAAAAGGACTCTCTAAGCAATTCACCATACATGCGGAAGCTGTCTGTTGGGATGGGACACATTGAAAATAACCTGACTCATCTTCTTTTCCAGAATAATCTTTTTTTTTTTTTTAAAAACAAAAGTCTCACTCTGTTGCCCTGGATATAGTGCCACGGTATCATAGCTCACAGTTACCTCAAACTCTTCGGTCAGCCTCCCAAGTACCTGAGACTACTGGACAGGCAACCATGCCTGGTTAATTTTTCACTTTTAGTAGAGACAGGATCTCTCTCTTCCTCAAATCTGTCTTGAACTCCTGAACTGAAGCAATTCACCTGCCAGGACCTCCCAAAAGTGCTAGGATTACAGGCAAAAGGGACCGTGCCCAGCCCAGAATTTTCTTTGGTGTTGTTGTTTGTGTGTTTTTCAATATGAATTAAGAACAGACATTTTGCTATTTCCCAAATTAAGATTATTTGTTGGTATTCTTATTGGGACCACTTTATATTTGTAAATTTTCTTGGGAAGAATTGCTTTTTCTAGGAAGTAGACTAGATGATCACTAGATGAAAACATTTTCTTCTTCACATAGGTATTAGACATCTACAAGTTCATTCCTAGGTGTTTTTGTAATCTTGTTGATATTGTAAATGGGTTATATATACTATTCATACTCACAAACATAATAAATATATTCCTAAATTTCCTTGCACTAATTTTCTCAGTTGATTCTAATATTTTCCAACTTCTAGCTGATTTACTGATCTTTATGTCTCCCCTTATGCCCAAACCACAATCTTGATTACCATAGCATTCCCGTAACTTTTCCAATTCTGTTTTGTTTACTTGTTATATTGTTTTTAACAAGATTGTTTTGACTATCCTGGGTCGTTCACATTTTCATATAATTTCAGGATCAGCTTGTTAATTTCTAATAAAAAATTAGCCAGATGGAATTTTTATGTGGATTGCATTCAACCCATGTATTAATTTGTGGATTGCTGCCATCTGAACAGTATTACGTCTTGCTATCAATAGACATGAACTGTTTTAGCCCATTTTCAACATTTTGTAACTTTAAAGTATATGTCTGCACTGCTTTGGTTACTTTTATATCTAAATTTCTTTTTCACATTATTATAAACGGAATTGTTTTTATTCAATTTCAGGTTGGATCGTTCACTCCTGGTGTACTGATGATACAATAGATGTTTTTTGAATTCACCTTGTATCTTACAAATCTGCTGCACTCATTAGTACCTCTAATAGTTTTGTTATGACTTCCTTACCATTAACTATGTGCAAGATCATGTCATATGCAAATAGGTACTTTTTCCCTTGCCTACACGAATGACTTTCATTTATTATGCTTAATTGCCTTGGCTAAAACTTTCAGCACTATGTTGAATCAAAGTGGTGAGGACGAACATCCTTCTCTTTTTCTGTGTGTGCGTGGGGACAAAATGTGTATTTTGCTGTTATTGAGTAGAGGGAATGTGGATATGGATATCTAGTAAGTATAGTTTACAGTTTTGCTCAAGTGCTCTATTTCCTTTGTGATTATCTATCTGTGGTGTGAATCTCTGAGTACCACTATCGAATTATTTCTCCCATAAATTCTGGTAGTTTAAGGTTCAGTTTATATATATTTTTATGATTGTTATATGTTCTTAATGAATTGAATTTCTCTATCATTATGAAATATCCTTCTTTCTGCCTAGTGAGTTTTTTTTTCTTTTTTTTTGGGCCAGGACTGGGTTTGAACCTTCCACCTCTGGTATGTGGGGCCGGCACCCTACCCATTTGAGCCACAGGTGCTGTCCCTTTTTTTTTTTTTTCCTTTTTTGAAGACAAATTCTCACTCTGTTGCCTAGGGTAGAGTGTCATGGAAACAAAGTTCACATCATCCTCTAATTCTTAGGCTCATTCAACCAGTCCTCTTGACTCAGTCCCCCAAGTAGCAGGGACTACTGGTGCCCACCACCATGCCTGGCTAGTTTTTTCTCTTTTTAGTTGATTCAACTCCTGAGCTCAAGTGATTCACCTGCCTCAGCTTCCCAGAGTGCAAGAGTTATAGGCATGAACCAAGAGGCATGATACAGATTTGAATTCTACAGTCTATTTTTTCTGATATTAATACACCTATTCAATCCACTTCTCTTCTGGGCACTCTTTACATAGTAAATCTTCCTTTCTCATCACTTTAATTGTAATCTCTTTGTGTCTTTGAATTTAATGTTTGCCTCTTGCAGACATCCTATTGTTCAATTTTTTAAAACAGTATATCCTGACAATTTCTAACTGGAGTATGCAATCCTTTAAATTTTGTGTAAATTATGGATAAGGTAAGATTTATGGCTGTTGCTTTCTGTTTATCTTTTTATTTTTTTAAGGTTGAGACAGAGTCTGACTCAGTGGTGCTGGGGGTGAGTGCCAAGGTGCTGGGGGTGAGTGCCAAGGCATCATAGCTCACACCAACCTCAAACCCTTAGGCTCAAGTGATTATTTTGCCTCAGCCTCTAAGAGAATCTTAACTACAGGCCCTAAACACAATGCCTGGCAATTTTTTTAATTTCGTTACAAACAAAGGGTCTTACTCTTGCTCAGGCTGGCTTTAAACCCTGACCTCAAGCAATCCACAGGCCTCAGCCGCCCAGAGTGCCAGGATTACAGGCATGAGGCGCCTGGCCCCGCCTTTTTGTATGCCTCCACTATTATAGTCTTCTATGTTGAATGGCTTTTCAGTACTTTATTTATTTTATTTTTATTTTTTTGAGACAGAGCCTCAAGCTATCCCCCTGGGTAGAGTGCCATGGCATCACAGCTCATAGCAACCTCCAACCCCTGGGCTCAAGCGAGTCTCCTGCCTCCGCCTTCCAAGTAGCTGGGACCACAGGCGCCCGCCACAATGCCCGGCCATTTTTTGGTTGCAGTAATCATTGTTGTTTGGTGGGCCCGGGCTGGGGATTCGAACCCGCCACCTTAGGTGTACGTGACTGGCGCCTTAGCCGATTGAGCCACAGGCGCTGAGCCAGTACTTTATTTTAATTATGTTCTTATTTCTTATGCTGCATACTTGTGAGTTGTCTTAGTAGTTTCTGTGGAAATTCCAATTAGCATTTTAATTTTTCACAATTTGTTGAGATCAATGACACCTTAATTTCAACATTTATCAAAACCTTTGCCCGTGTATAGTTCGATTTCTTTTGGTCTCACACTTATATATTGTGTGTCCATCACTTACTTCATGTCTATTGTTTTTGTTTGCTTGTCTTTTTTTTCTTTTTGGTAGAGACAGAGTCTCACTTTATTGCCCTTGGTAGAGTGCAGTAGCATCACAGCTCACAGCAAACTCCAACTCCTGGGCTTAGGCGATTCTCTTATCTCAGCCTCCCGACAGGGGCTCGCCACAACGCCCTGCTATGTTTTTGTTGTAGTTTGGCCAGGGCTGGGTTTGAACCCACCACCCTCGGTATATGGGGCCAGCACCCTACCCACCGAGCCACAGGTACCACCCGCTTCATGTCTATTTTAATAATATAGAAGAAAACAGAATTTGAAACAAAAATACACTTATATTCTTTTATGTTAACATGTACTTGCCTTTACCAACTCTTCTTACATGATTCGGAGTTACTGTCTAGTGTCCTTCCCCTCCTTTCATTCTAATTAGGCAGTCCATGATGGCTAACTTTATGCATCATTAAACTGGTATATGGAGATTTGAGGTGAGTAATATTTGAAGTTGAGTAATATTTCTACATGAGATTAGCATTTGAATTAGCCCACTATGTATAGCAGATTACCCTTCTGCTTCATTCAATCCATTGAGGGCCTAAAGAGAACAAAAAGACAGAGGGGGGAGTAATTCCATTTCTCTCCTCAACAACTTGAACTGACATCAGTCTTTTTCCATCAAATTTGGAGAGTGTTCCGTAATAGTTTTTCAAATATTTTTCTACCTCTTTGTCTCTATCTTCTCATTCTGAGACTCAACTTTTCATTTGCTTATATGGTTGATGGTATCTCATAGGACTTTAAGTCACTCTAAGTCACAGACTCTGTTCAGTTTTATTCATTTCTTGTTCCACAGACTAATTTATCTTATCTATATTCAAATTTACTGATTCCTTTTTCTGCCTGCTGAAATTTACCATTCAACCCATCTAGTGAAATTTTCAACTTAGTTTTTGTACTTTTCAACTCCACAATTTCTCTATGCCTCTTTCTGTACTTTGTATTTTGTTATTGACATTTTATATTTGGTGGAATATTGTTCTTATACTTTCCCTTAGTTCTTTAGACATGGTTTTTATTAGTATTTTTATTATATCTGTTTTCAAAAGAAATACTTCAATTTTATATTTATTTGTTGACTACAATTATGCATATTTATTTTTAATTTACACACGGAAAACATTATTTTCATGATATAAAAAGGGATTTATAAATTTCTAGATTTCATTGTAATCCAAGAGTATTTGTATACTACATCAATGTAAGTGAATACTCTAGCACAGAGTCTACTGAAAAAGAGTTGTCCTCTATTTTTAGGTTATAGCATTCATTATGATGAAAAGTAGTGATAGGTATACCCATTATATTATATTTCTTTTATGTTCTTACTTTTGTTGTTCATTTGATTTGGCAGGAATTGAGAGAAAAACTACTTCTTCTCCTATTTCCTGTGATTTTTGATCTATAAATGCTATTACTATGTTATTTGTTGCTAAATGACTATATTTTATCTTATGTGTGAATTGCATCCTTAATCACCTTAGAGTGTTCTTCTCTGACCTTTTTAAAGCTTATGGCCTTATTTCTACTTTTTTTTATATTAAGAACCTGACCTTTGCCTTCTTTTTGCTTATGTTCACACGGTATATATTTATACTTGCCAACCTTGTGAGTCACTTTGCTTTAGGTATTTGTTTTATATATAAAACATAAATTTTGCATTTTGATACAATCTTACATTCTTCCCTTTTTAAAATTACATCAGCAATTTTTAAAAGGGAAGAATTTAAGATGGTATGGTAATGTTATATTTGTTGTTGTTTATGATAACCCAATAATATAGCCTTTCTCAGTATTTTCTTTTATATTATCACACATAAATTATTATTCACCTCAACTATTATTATAACTTACTATACTCAAATGGCTTCTTTTGATTCTTATCGATTACAAATGAGGAAATCAATACAGTTACTCTGCCTTCACATTCTTTCCCCTTCTTCTCCCAACTGGTATTGATCATATGATTTCTGTATTTCTAAGGTATATGATATTTACATTCCATTCTGTCATTCTAGTCTTACTTTTATTTTGTTCTTAATTATACAGTAAAAATGTCAAACTTTTGGTTTAATTTTATCCTCTCTTTTTTGGGCAAAATTGAGCCTCTTGTTGTGTTTTCATAAAGGCTCATAGTGTCTGGAATTTTGCCAATTCAAAATCATTTGTAGACTTTACATGTGGAGGACAGTTTGGCTGGATATAAATCATTGGTTCACATTTTCTTTCCTTGAATACCTTTTAAGTATTTCACTATATTTTGACATAGAAGTTTTCTATGGAGAAATCTGAGATTTCTTATACATGACTTGATCTTTTTGTCTGACTTCTCAAAGAAGTCTTTTTGCATCTTTAACAACACATCACTTCACTTGAACATTTTCCAGTATTAATTATTATGGTTCAATTTTTCTCTTACAAGACATCATTCCCTACACAGTTCTTTATAAATATAGCATTGCCTTTTGGGAGGTAGAGATTCATAAAATAATACATGAAAATACCTTTCTATTCCATTGTTTTAGTTTTCTTCCTCAAATACTCCAATTACACATAACTCTACTCTCCTTTGCCTAGCTTTTAATTCTATCAATTTCCCACACATCCATTTTAAACTCTTTATTCATTTTATCATTGTCACTATTTCCTTTCTAATTTCTACTCTCCTTGTTTCTAATAATATCAGAAGAAAAAAAAAAACTACTTTTTCCTCTCTGCTCTTACGTGGAAGATACAATATTCCTGTGTTTAAAGTGTGGGGGGATTTCTCCCCAACAACAACAACAACAACAAAAATGATTCAGTAGACAACAATTGGTTCTTGTACAATTTTAACTTAATTTCTACACAATCTACCTGTACATAACATCAGATTCCACACATTGAGGGCTCAGTCCCACTAGATTCCCCCCCTGCTTCGAGTGCCAGACACAAATACCAGGTTGTGACCTACACTTGTGAACAACCAGCTGTAAATCATGGGTTCCTATGACCCTTTCCTTTTCAGTTAATTGTCAAGAATGGCTCACATGGCCAGGAGTAGAGACTCATCCCTAGCGCTATGGGAGGCCAAGGCAGGTGAATTGCTCCAGCTCAGTTCCAGACCAGCCTGAGCAAGAGTCAAAGAAAAATTAGCCAGCATTGTGGCAGGCACCTGTAGTCACAGTGACTCTGGAGGTCAAGACAAGAGGTTATCTTGAGGTCAATTATTTTAAGTTGCCATAATCTAAGAGGGAATGGCACTCTAGCCTGGGGCAACAGGGTGAAACTCTTTCTCAAAACAGTAAAAGCTTCCGTAACTAAGGAAATTACTTATATTTCCTCCATTGTTATAAATGACATTACAAAGGGTAAACATCAATAGCCAGAAAGAAGCAATGTAACATTGGTATATAGGAAGGGCATGGAGCTTTCATGCACTTTCCAGTCACACCATCCTCCAGGCAAATCCATATGCTCAGCAATCCAGAAGCCCTTCAAACCCAGTCGTGTTGGGTTTTATGGAGGCTTCATCACATAGGGATGATTATTTATATCATTAGTAATAGACTCAACTTCAACTCTTTTCTCCTCCTTGGAGGCCAGGGGATAAGACTAAAGTTTCCAATCCTCTTACCACGTGATTGGTTCCCTAGTCACTAACCCACATCCTCAAGGTATCCAAGGGCCCACCAATAGTCACTTCAATAAAACAAAAACTATTTCTATCACCTAAGAAACTTCAAAGGATTCAGAAACTATGTCTGAAGCTCTTATCACTCAGGAAATTGCAAAAAGAAATTGAGTCTCAGAACTGGGAGTAAAGGCCAAATATTTTTTTAAAAACACCTCATAGTGAGCCAAATTTCAAGGATTTTAGAAAGCCTATGTCAGAAACTGGAGGCAGAGACCAATAACAACTTTCTTGTTACTTCAGAATATCACAACAAATTTTCCACAGAATCTGTTTTCTTTTGTGGGTTTACTAGCACTGCTTTTGTTTCAAGCATTTTTTAATTTCATACTATTATTTCATCAGTGATTCCAGCTTATTCTTTATTGTTTCTGTTGTCAAATCACTTTTTTCCTGACTGCACACTTATGATCTGCGATCTCCCTTTCAAATATGATTCATTATTTATACCTCATTTGTTTCATTGAAACATCATGGTGAGTGCTTTTTTAAGTTTTGCTGCCTTTTCTTTGTTTTTCTTATAATAATTGTACGTCAGTGCCATTTTGGTTCCATCTATATTACTTTTGGGTTGGTTGGAGTGGGGGCTGCTGTAGCCTCCTAGCGTTAAACTCATAGAATTTTTGCTTCCTTACTTCCATAGAGGCAGATGACTCCTTCCAAATGCTCATCTAGCTATATATCTGAATTTGAAATAAATTGGACCCAATCTTACTAACCCATTTCTCACATCCTGTTTTCAGTAATGAATATAACTTTATACTTTATGGTGAGCATTTACAATTCAGTAAGCTGTTTGTTGTGTTTTCGTATATCTGCCACCTCGGGACTAATGTACATTATTCTTCATATTTCTTTTCTCCATTTCCTCCCTCATGACTTTGATTGATCTGTGCATTATATTTGTCTTGTAAACATTGGGAAACTGTGGTTTGATGGTCATGTAAATATTGGAATCCTTATTATTTCTCTATTACAATAAAAAGGAAAAGAACAATATGGACACCCCTAACTATTTTTATAATTTGATGATGTGGCAATTACCATGAAATAGGTTCTACTTTCTCTATGAAGCCTGAGATTTAGGGCAGTGATGGCATGCTTGACTATCTAGAAAGAATAAACAAGGTACAAACAAATGTTTGCAGAGAATGAGAATGAAAACTTAAAAAAAAATATTTAAATTGCTGGGATTTATTGAGTACTCATTTGGTTTAGGTGACGACACATGTAGGGTGATAGACATAAATCTATATGTCTGTTTGAGCCTATCTGCTGGAAAAGAGATTAATCATCTACAGTCAGATTTTTTTCAGGTTAATGCTACTGAAAAAGAGGTGAACTATAATGACATAATAACTATGTGAACCTAAATAGAAACAGGGTTTTTAGCAAGGGAGCTAAGGGATAAAAGTTGGTAATCAATACTAGAAAACAAGGAGAATACCAAGATTAACCTCAGATTTACATGCATTGTCAAAGAAAAACAAAATAGTGATGATGGCAGGCACAGAATACATTTTTCAGGAACTACTAAGTTTCAGATTGATAAGTGAATGAAGGAAAAATATTTAGAGAAGCTGTAGCTAGACAGCAGTTTTCTGATCCATGTAGTTTTCAGAAACCAGAGTGAAAAGATCTTGAGAAACCACTCTGAGTGGCTAAGGGGTCTTCTAGCTATGTCCATGTTTCAGTATTCATTTTTTTACTTGACTGTTGCTAGGGAAATATGCCCAAGTTGACACAGTCAATGTAAGAAGTTCAACGGTACATAAATAATAAGTGACAAAATTGGGTCAAAACACATAACCTCTCTAAACCAGGATTTTTCATTTGATAGTTCTTTAGTAAAGACTAGGGGAGATCACGCATTTTATGTATTGAAAGCACCAAGCACAGGGCCCGGCATATTGTTAAGGACAAGAAATTGTGGTACCTTCTTTCTTTCTTTTTCAGTATAATATTCTCAAAGGCTTCATGATATATTCCAGTAGAGTCTGCGGTTAGCTCTTCCCCTTAAAGGGCTGCTATTTGGGTCACCTCATTCTTCATTCCCTTTCATATTTACAGTTTCTATTTCTGACCTTCACTCTTCATTACTATGACCTTATTGCTGAGTTGGCTATGATGATACCTTTTCCCACAACTGGAGCATGGGAACATCTTTGCATCTTCCTGTGATATCCTCTGCTATAGAAAACATAGGAATGTAAGAATGTATAAATTTGCCATGCTATGCAAACTCCCAGGACAATAGTCTTAGATACATATGTCAATATCATTCCACCTTCAAAATCCTAATTCCTCACAGGTTTATAGTATAATTGATATTGAGCAAATATTTCCCTCACTATTTGACAATTTACCCACAAGACATTTCAATTTTTAATGTTTCTTCTACAGGTACTTTTCTTTTGACTACTATTGTCATAATCACAGTATAGATAACCAAAGCTACTCCATATTGAATTGACAAGGACCAGGCAACTAGGCATTGTTGTCTTGCTGATACATCCACTGTCAAACTGTGACAACAGCTGGCAGGGGTGAAAGATAACCTGGGAATATTTCTAAGAGATCAAATGAGAAGTCTTTCTTTGAGTGTGATAGATGTTGTTCATAGATCCCTTGAGGAGAAAGTGTCTCTCTCAATATGACTTAAATGCTTAATCTCTTTACTCTGCTGAGAACATTGTCCAGGCTAAACAAATCATGTCATTTTATTCCATTTATATGCATCTGAACAAAGAGATTCCATTCTAAGAGCATTTAAACATTTAAACCTGACATGTCTCTATGCAGCAATGTCTCTTTCTATTAGCTGAAGATAATATAGTATATAATTATGTAACACAATCATGTACTGTATTTGTAGTCTCCTCAGATAGAAGGGTGTTGAGCTATGCCAAATGAATCATGTAAAACACGTACAGATTCTTGGCTAATTGGCCAATTGTCAGGTACTAAAATTCAGAGGAATAAAAGGGCATAGAGGTTTGATATTTGCAAAATCCCTATTTTCTAGGGGTTCACAACCTTCTAAAATAAATATATACATTGACCAGATTCAGAGCACAGCTGTGCCAACTGTAAGATTGAATGCATTCTGAATTCTTATCTTCATTCCATTTTCATAGATTGCTGTAGAGTTGTTGGGGGAGGGGGGTAGGAGCATCCTTGGTTTCAGAGTAGAATGACAGTCTTTTATTCATGAGTGACTGTGAAGATAGGGACTAGTGGAGGGGGGTATGTGGGAAGGAGGAAAGAAAGACAGAGCAAGCCACACCAATAAGGGCATGTTTGTTGGGAGTGACTACTTTACCACAGCAAACTATCCTCTATATTAGAACAGATAATAAACAAACATTTTATCAGGCAAACAAATGATGAGAAACAGATTACATGATTGGTAATGCACATAGACATTTGATATTTTTTCTTTCTTTTTAGAAAATGCATCCAAATCCAATAAGCAGACCTCTGAACGTATTTCCTTCTAGTTATTCTGAATTATGAATTCTAACTCAGTAGCAGATGCTAAATCATAAAGAACTGCCCTGCTTATGATTACCAGTTGAACAACAAAGCTCTTCAAAGTGGGTTGGATCTTTTCTCTGCAAACTGTTCGTTTTATTTAACAAAATCACTGTATTACTAAGATGTAGAGTCATATTCCTCTTATTGAAATGCAAGTAGGCCCACACAGCTAACTGCTGGCTGGTGTCTTACAAAATGTTCCCCAGTTTTCATACATCAAGGAAACAACATAACCTTGGAGTCAAAGCTTAAAACGTAAAAAGAAAACTATAAGTCAGAACGTTTATCATATTTTAACTTTCTATTATACTTTGACTTTCTCTATGTTACCATAAGCAGAGATTCATATTGTTCCTCAAAAATCTAAGCAAGTAAATATCCTCTGAAAATTATCAAAAAAATAGAGAGGCCACACAAACAAAAGCTTTCATCATAAACGATTGATAGGGTTATGTGGGGACATTAGTGATTTTCATTTCAGTTGTAGGTTTCTGTTTTGATACTCTAAAATGCAAATAGTCAAATTGCCCTCATTAGAAAAATACTATTATTGAGCCATGCTTGTGGCTCAAAGGATTAAGGAGCTAGCCCCATATGCTGGAGGCGGAAGGTTCAAACCCAGCCCCAGCCAAAAACTGCAAAAAAAAAAAAAAAAAGGAAAGAAAGAAAAATACTATGATTAAAGTTTTCTGCCACTTATAAATGAAAAGTAAGTAGTTTTATTTTTAAGTATTACCTGCTCAAGGCAGCCCTCATGTCTTATGGTGCTGAAGCAATGATGGGCCAAAGCAGGAAAATGCCAGAGATCTAATCAAAATTAAAAAATGAACTCAAGATCACAAAGAATGTTGACACCAGCTTGTTCCTGCTGTAAGTCCAATAATTTCTGATCTCCAAGTTTCTTGGAATTGGCTTCCCCATTTCTGTTACTCGAGTAATATTTAAAAAGGAATAAGAATCCACATTTTAGGCCAAAGGCATGAGTAACACCTATAATTCTAGCATTCTAGGAGGCCAAGGAGGGATGATCACTTGATGTCAGAAGTTCAAGGAGACCTCATCTCTACTAAAAACATAAAAAAATCAACTAGATGCTTGTATTCCCAGCTACTTGGGAGACTGAGGCAAGAAGATCACTTGAATCTAGAAACTTAAGGTGGCTGTGAGCTAGCCCAATGCCAAGGAACTCTAGCCAGGCAAGGGAAAAAAAAAAAAAACACTCCATTTTTATTTGACATCCCTCTTCCTTAGAATTCACATGAGTAAGTGGAACGCACTTGTAGAAGTAGAGAGAAATTAAATATGAGCACAAAGGTCAAATCTCTGAGGAGTACTCAAAATGCTCCTCTCTGGCTTGGCTTAATCAGGTACTTTTTAGCTTTCTGTTCTTTTAATTCCTTTGGGCTTTGCAGATATGGAAGATGGAGATGTGCTCAATTTATACTCAAAACGGCAAAGATTAGTAAATCACAAACCAAGGACCAGGAATTATCTGTATAAGAATTGCTGGGATGCTGGTCAAAAATGAAATTCCAGAGCTACACTCAAGAACCAGTGATAGAAAATCTCTAAGAGTGGGACGCAGAAACATTTCAGAAGGTGATGGAGAAGAAAGACATAAGCAACTTTGTAAAACAGTGCTTTGACTAGAGAGCATTCAGCCAATATACAAAAATAACCACAAAAACATTGGACTTCAGCTAGTAAATTTGTTTCTCACAATAAAAGGGGTAGAAATTCTGGAATTGCATGTATATTAGGTTTGAACAACTGAATAAATATATTGTAGATAATGTGAGCCAAGTTTCACAGTCAGAAAAAGAAGTTACAAAGAAGCTGTAATGGTCTTCACAGTGTCTTGCTGCTCAGTTTCATCTTGGGCCTCCACCTGGGCATCACTTGGAATAATTAGGAGGAAGGGGACAGGTGGTGGCTGGGCAAGTAGGCCTCAGCCAATCTGGATGGACCAGGCAGATGGAATACCTGTCTCAGCCAGTCACGATGGAGCATGTGTGTGTGTGTGGGGGAGGGGGGCGCCGCACGCCCACAGGCGGGGGAGAAGTACCTACTTTAGCCAATCCAGAGGGCTCAACAAGTGGACAGGGCCATTTCCTCAACCAATCTCAGATCATCTTTTGTCTCTTACAAAAACCATTTTATCCTGCAGGCACTTCTTTTTTTTTTTTTTTTTGAGACAGAGCCTCAAGCTGTCCCCCTGGGTAGAGTGCCATGGCATCACAGCTCATAGCAACCTCCAACTCCTGGACTCAAGCGAGTCTCCTGCCTCCGCCTCCCAAGTAGCTGGGACCACAGGC
>CAUYQV010113976.1:0-13844 GCA_963574575.1 Galagoides demidoff | reverse complement strand
GAACGTTTTAAAACTATAACTGAGAAAATGACATGAAGGCTGTGTTGATCAGTTTGATGGAAGTATTTCAGATTGCATGCGAAAACCCCACACTGTACCCCAGAAGTGTATTAATGTACATAGTTACCATTCAATAAAATTAAAAAAAAAAAAAACAGTGTGTAGCTTGCATCAGGACCATATTCTTTCTCTTAGCTAAACAATAACCCATTGTAGGGACATACCATGTTTTGTTTATCTGTTCATCAGCTGGTGACGCTAGAATCGTTTCCTCCTCTTGGCGACTACAAATAACGGGGCCACGAACATTTTATGTGGGGATATGTTTTCCTTTCTCTGGGGAAGGTACCTATGAGTAAAATTTCTGGAGCTCATACAGTAACTCTATATTTAACCATCTGAGAAACTGCTAGACTGTTTTGCAAAGTGACTGCGTAGTTTGATATTTCCACCAGCAGCGTGCAAAAGTCCCAATTAGATTTTTACTGACCCTTCTAATTATCTGACTTTCTCCATTTTAGTCATCCGACCGAGTGTGAATATGTATCTCATTGTGGTTTTGATTTCCATTTCCCTGATAACTAATGATGTCATGCATCTTTTCACGGGTTTATGCACCATTTGTAAATCTTATTTTGCAACATATCTATTCAGAGCCATTGCTCATTTTTAATTATTTTCCTTTTTGTTAGTGAGTTGTAAGAATTTTTATGTTGTCTAAGTGCAATTTTGTTGTTGAATTTATAACTTGCAAATATTTTCTCTCATTCCTCTCTTTACACTTTCTTGATTGTATCTTTTACAGCATAGAATTTCTTAATTCTGAGGAAGACTCATTTATCTTATGCTTTAGTTGCTCACGCCTTTGGTGTCGTATCTAAAAATTCATTGCCAAATCAGAGGTCATGCATATTTATTCCTACATTTTCTTCTAAGAGTTTTATAGTGTTAGCTCTTATAAATCTTTGATCTACTTTGAGTTAATTTTTATGCATACAGGACATAATGATCTGATTTTACTCTTTTGAGTGGAAATATCCAGTTTTCCTATAAAAGACTACTCTTTTCCCTATGAAATTATTATCATCTTAACAATATTTTTATAATCCATGAATATGAAATTATTTTCCATTGATTTATATCTTCTTTAATTCTAAAAGTTTTGTTTTTAATTTTTATAGTTTTCAGAATATTTTTCACATCTTTTGCTAAATGTATCAACTATTTTATTCCTTTGATGCTATTTTAAGGAAAATTATTTTTCTTGATTTCAATTTCAAATTATTTATTGCAAGGGTTTTGAACTATAATTTATTGGTGTATATATCCTGCAGCCTTGCTGAACTCATTTGTTGGTTCTAAATGAGTGGATTCTTAAAAATTATTTACATACAAGGTCATGTTTTTTAAAAATAGAGTTTTACTTTCTCCTTTTCTATCTAGGTATCTTTCTTTCTTTCTCCTTATTTATTTATTTATTTGGCATTTGTATGCTACAAATGAATACATGTTGCAAAAGCAGATATCATTTTCTTATTCCTGATCTTAGGGAGAATGATTTCGGCCTTTCACCATTAGGTATGACATTATGATGGGTACTCTATAAATGCCTTTTATCCAGTGGAGGAGGTTCCTCTCTAATCCTAGCTCATCAAATATTTTGATCATAAAAGGATGTTTGAAGTCGTTGAATGTTTTTCCACATCCACTGTGAAATCGTATTTTTTTTGTATTCTGCTGGTATGGTATATTATATTAATTGATTCTCATATATTAAATGAACTTTCCATTCCTGGGGTAAATCCCATTTGGTCAGGGTGCATAATTCTTCTGAAATGTTTTCTGGAATGATCTGTATATTGTTGAGAATTTTTGCATCCATAAAGAGATGTTGGTCTGTTGTTTTCCTTTTTGTGATATCTCTGTCTGCTTTTGGTACCAGGGTAATACTGATCTTGTGGAATCAGTTTAGCAGTGTTTGCTCCTCTTCTACCTTTTAGAAGCATCGATAAAGAATTGGTATTAATTATTCTTTATTCATTTGGCAGAATTCACCGGTGAAGCCATCTAAAACTGGGAATTTCCTTGCATTTGTTTTTTAAATAATTTATTGAGGTGAAATTCACATAATATAAAATTAAATGCCTTAATTTTGTTAAGAGGAATAAATTCAGTGACGTTTAGAACATTCACAATCTTATGCAACCACCATCTCTATCTAGTTTCAAAACATCCATGATTCTAAAGTAGAATCTCTCACCCATTAAGCAATGTCTCTCCCTTCCCTCCAGCCCCTGGCAATCACCAATCTGCATTCTATCTTTGTGGATTTATATATTATGGATATTTCATATAAATAGAATCATATATAACCTTTTTGTATCTGGTTTTATTTCACTCAGCATAAAGTTTTCAAGGCTCCTCCATGTTGCATCTTAAATAGATGTATCAGACCTTCATTCTTTTTGTGACTGAATAATATTCTAATATTCAGATGGACTATTTGTTTATTTGTTCTTTGTTGATGAATATTTGGGCTACTTCCACCATTGACTAGGTGACTAGCACTGCTATAAACATTCATGTATGTGTACTTGTTTGAGCACATGTTTTCAGTTATTTGGGGCATACACTAGGGAGTAGGATTATAGGGGCACAGGGGAATTCTATGCTTAACTTTATGAAGACTCACCAAACTGTTGCCACAGTGGCTGCACCATTTTACATTTCTACCAGTACTGTATGTTGGTTCTAATTTCTTCATAACTTCACTAATATTTATTACTTTCTGCTTTGGGGTTTTTTTAATCATAGCCATCTAATTGGATTGAAGTTGATACTTCAGTGTGGATTTCAGTTGCATTTCCATAATAAATAATGATGTCAAACATCTTTCAGTATCTTTTTGGCCATTTGTAAATCTTTTTAGAAAAATGGCTGTTTAAGCATACTGTACCCCATGATTGCATTAATGTACATAGTTATGCTATAAGAAATTAAAAAAGAAAAAGAAAAATGGCTGTTTAACTCCTTCAATTATTTTTTAATGGAGTTATTTGTCCTTTTGTTTCTCGGTTGTGGGTTTTTTGTTTGTTTGTTTGTTTTGCCCGGGGCCAGGTTTGAACCTACCACCTCCGGTATATGGGGCCGGCCAGTTGCAGGTTATTTTTTATCTCTAATTTTATCTGTAATTCAGATTGTCTATGTCTTCTGCTCAGTTTTAGCAGTTTTCTAGGAATTTGTTCTTTTCACCCAAGTCATCTAATTTATTGACATATAATACTTATGAGTTTCTCAAATATAAGAAAAAAATTTCTTTCTTTTATTTACTTTTTTTTTTTTTTTAAGAGGGAGAGAGAGACAGTCTCTCTCTGTTGCCTGGCCTAGAATGTAGTGGCATCATCATAGCTCACTGCAACCTCACACTCCTGGGCTCTACTGATCCTCCTGCCTTAGCCTCCCGAGTACCTAGGGCTACAGGCATGTGCCATCACATCTGAAAAAAATTATTTCTGATTTTTTTCAGAGACATGAACTCACTCTTGCTCATGTTGGTCTCCAACTCCTGATCTCAGGCAATCCTCCTGCCTTAGACTCACAGAGTGCTAGGATTACAGGCATGAGCCACTGTGGCTGGCCTATTTCTTTTATTATTCTGAATTTTACAACATTGTATATGAGGAAGATACTTTGTTTTTTATATACTGTAAAAGGTATTGAGATTTGTTTTATGGCCTAGCATATGGTCTATCCTGCTCTTGAGAAGATTGCATATTTTGCTATTGTTGGGCAAAGTTTTCTATCGATTTCTCTTAGATCTAATTGCTTTATGGTGTTGTCTTCTATTTCCTAGCTGACAATCTTCCTTCTGATTCCATTTGTTATTTTCTTTTTAGAGACAGAATCTCACTTTGTTACCCTCAGTAGATAGTTGTGGTGTCACAGCTCACAGCAACCTCCAGCTCTTGAGCTTAGGTGATTCTTTAGCCTCAGCCTCCTGAGTAGTTGGGACTACAGGCAACCTGCCATAACGTCTGGCTATTTTTCATTGCAGTTTGGCCAGGGCCAGGTTTAAACCTAATGCCTGGCTATTTTTCATTGCAGTTTGGCCAGGGCCAGGTTTGAACCCACCACCGTTGGTATATGGGGCCAGCACTCTACTCACTGAGCCATTGGTGCTGCCCCTATTCCATCCATTTTTGAAAGTGGGATACTGAAGTCCCCAACTACTTTTTTTAATGTCTATTTCTTCTTTTATTTCTTTTAGTTTGTGCTTCATGTATTTTGGTGCTCTCTTGTTAGATGCGTATATGCTTATAATTGTTATCTCTTTCTGATGAATTGAACATTTTATCACTATAAAATATCCCTCTATATTTCTAGGAACAAGATATCTATTTTGAAATCTCTGTTGTCTGATGGACATGCCAACTTTCTTGTCATTACTGTGCACATGGTTTATCAGCTTTCATTGTTTGACCTTCAATTTGTTTGTATCTTTGAATCTAAAGTGTGATTCCTGTAGACAGCCATATAGTTGGAATTTTTTATCCATTCTGACAATCTTTGTCTTTTGATTGAATTGCTTAAGCCATTCACTTTATTATATTATTGATGTAGTTGGATTTATGTCTGCCATTTTACTCTCTATATATGTCTTATGTCACTTTTGTTCCTCTGTTTCTCATTTCCTGCTTTCATTTGCATTACATGAATATTTTCTAATCTAGCATTTTCATTTCTTTAGTGGTTTTTCTCATTAAATTTTTAAGATTTTTAGTGCTTCTCTAGGGCTTATTACATACATCTTAAATTATGAAAAACATCTTCAGATTTATACTAACTTAATTCCATATGTACAGAGGGTGCCAAAAATATATAAATACACATTTTAAAAGATGTTATCTATGTATTACTTTTCAAAGTTGAATTGAATATACCGTTACTGATCAAGAATACCTAGTCATACTACACTCATCTATTTTACTTGCAATTCATACAGGTTGTGGGAATTATGGATTTTACTTTCATCAAGATTCCTCAAATTATATATGCATTTTTGACACCCCCAGTATAACTATCACTTCCACATAGTTTTATTGCCTTTCCCCCTTTATACAGTATTGTTATTATACATATTACCTCTATAAATATTAAAAACTCAGCAACACATTGTTATAATTATTACTTTTTATAATTCCATATCTTTTAATTTGCATAGCTATTGGAAAATATATATATTACACGTTATAGGCCAAAAAATGCATGATATACGTATTGCCTTATGTTTTTATTAAATCAGATAAGAGAAAAAAATGTATAGATTTCCTCATAGCCTGAGAAAATCAAATGTATCCTTTGAAGGAATTGTTCTGAAAGTCAGTATTTGAGATTTGTTCTGACCCCCAAAGGGTTCTTCCCAGCTCTTTCTTCCCTACTTCTCTCTGGCAAACAAGCAATCTGTAGTTTAGTCTGTAACTTCAATTAAATCTATCAATCTCCCAATTGCCTTGTACCACAACTTTCATGTTTTTTGAGATTAACTTTGAACGTGAACTTCTTTGTAGTCTGTTGCAAATAAACCAATTTTATCTGGGCAAGGATTTGGAACTCTCTGTTCTATGGCCAGTTTCTCCCCATGGGCAAAATTTCTGAGCAAAGCATGGAGTAGAATGATTTTGTGCTTCTATCTAAAGTGGGGAGTGACACTCCCCACTTTAGGAACTGAGTATTTGGTGAGTGGGGGAAAGGCCATCAGCCCCACATCTTTTTGGTTTGCCTCCCTTAGCAAGATACCCTTACACTGAGCTCTGGCGAAGGCAAATCAGGACCTCAGTTTTCTCAGCTGTGTTACTCCTAAGGTAAAGGCTCATTCCACAGTAGGGGGCTGGATGGAAGAAGAAACCCCTAGCTCTTACTTGCACTTACCCAGAACTCAGCCTTATCAACAAAAAGGTAGCTAGGATAAAAAATGCTTATATCCTACCCACACACACAAGTAATGCAATTCTCCAACTTGAAGCTATGGGGTGGGGGACCCTGGGTTTGGTGCTATATCAGTATGGAGCATGTGCTCCATCCTTCTGAGCTGGGATGGGGAAGGGAGAATGCAGATTTGGCTCAACTAGCACAGACTCTCATGGTTCTTACTGAACTTTAATATATTTTTCTAAATAAATGTTTCTTCATTTGCTGCATGTCCTTAGAGATATTTTCAGAGATTTTAAATGATTGAAGTTTTTTTATAATTTTCACCATCTATTCTGGAACTTCAGTCTATTCAGCTCCTCACCCTCCTATAGAGGAAATGTGACCCCAACTTTAAAGGATAAAGTGCCACAGAGCTCATTCTCCAGATTTTTTTTTTCTATCTGGACTCACGTTTTTGGTTACTTCATCCAGTCATGGGGCCTTGTAGATAATCTATACATCAATTTAAATCTCAAGACTGATTGTCTTATGCCTGAACCTTCTATCAACTGCCTCCACTTGGATGTGAATAAGCATTTCAGACTTAACAAATCCAAGTTTAAACTTCTATCTCTCCTAAATCTGCTCTCCCATTAAATTCTTTCTTATTCCATGAAATTCCCTCTATTTCTTCAGCCAAAATCCATTGAATCAACTTTAAGTTTCCTCTGTCTCTGGGGTTTCACATTTATTCCATAAGAAATCTTTCAGTAGCTCCACTTTCAAAATAAATCTAGAATCTGCCACTTATGACCACCTCCATTATTATCATCCTGGTTGGAACCATTATCCCAGCTCAACCAGATTATTTCAATAACCTTCTATATAATAGTATAGTCTTTCTGTTTCCACTCTTCCTCTCAATTCATTCCCAATGAAGCAGCCAGAGGACTTTTGTTATAAAATAAGTCCATTCATTTCCCTCCTTTGCTCAGAATAGTTTCCCATCTCATTTAAAGTAAAAGCCAAATACTTTTAATGGTTTACAAAGCTCTCCGCAGTCTGGTGCCCACCCCCAATACATCTTTGATCATCTACCTCTTCTCCTACACTCTGCCCCCAGCTCTGCTGACCTTCTTATTATTCCTAGAATATTGGATTCGGATTTGTCACTCAGAGATCTGCTGTTACCCTTTCCTCTAGCTCAAATGCTCCTCATAGCTTCTGCCTTACCTCCTTCTTCACATCTTTACACAAAGATTACCCATCCATAATTCCTCACATGAATGCTTTATCCAAAATTGCAACATCAAAGGGAAATCTGGGGGTGTCGGCATGCAAAAAAGATTGATTCTATACCTGAGTATTGTAGCATGTAAACCTTGGAAGCCCAGAGGAGTATCAGAACTTTATGTTAACCTTATGGCCAGGAATTTGTATTCTAAGCAAATAGGGATATAAAATATGACATTAGACACATGTGGGGTAGGGACCAATCTGAAATTGAAATGCACGTATGAAGTCTAGACATTGAAAAAAGGATTAGAAAAGCACCAGCCTGCAGAAACAGAAAGATGCTACTGGATATGCAGTTTTTCTTACCCAGTGGAGTCAGGGGGTCGACATGGTTATTAAGGAAATTTAAGTGTCTAAGGGTAGCTTAGACCAGAAGGCATAACATCCATAAAATACAATGATCCGTTTGCTGTTAGACCTGGCTGTGCTACTTGCCACTTATATAGTTTTGCATGAATCTTTTACCCTTTATGAACCTTAGTTTACTTATTAGCAATAAGAAAAATGAAACCTCTGCCTTGCGGATCTCACACTTTGTTTTTATGGCAGAATGTGAAATCACTACATAAAGTGAAAATGCTATAAAAAGTGTAATTGAGATGCCTCTTAGAAGCTCTGAGATTTAAATAAACCTAACTCAATTCCCCTACCCTTCCCATATAAAATATATTTGAATTCAGGCTCTTCTCCACGATTTCCCCAAATCTCCCTTCCCACTGCCAAGCCTACTGTATCAGTTATGTTCCTTGCCAATTTCCAGGCTCAAAAGAATCTGCTGAAGCCAGACATCTGGTGCTTTTAGAAACTACACTGAATATTTGGGGGTTCATAGCAAAGGAATGTCATTTCTCGTGTCATAAGACTCTGCCATCTTGTCAGGTCTGAACCTCAGGATGTCTTCTTCCAAAGCCTGTGTTCTCAGCACCTGACTTTTCTTGCCATGCACAGCCTCCCAGGAAGTGCATGTAGTCACCCTAGCCCTGCTGTTTCCCTCTTGAATTACCAGCAGGCAACATTTCTATCACATTCATCACACCACACTTCCACAACTGACAAAGGACAAGAGAGACCTGGGCTTTCACTAAGAGCACAGATGTAAAAGCACAAATCACACCAGAGTTTAGAGCATGTTGGTAAGATCCAGGAAAACATATGCACATATACATATATACCACATACACAATACACACAGAGTCACACACATCTTTTGTTCTTGTATAGTAATGTGGCTTTAAGGATTGATGCACCATACTCCAAAGTGCTGGGAAACTGTATGAGGTCAACTGAGGCACAAGTGCTAGACACGCAGTCAGGTCCTTTGTAACATTTAACCACGAATCACTGCATACATAAAACCCATTCATCCTCTGATGACAGGTCTATGTGCTATAATCTTATGTTATTTAAAAAAAAACCTTTAACCAACCCTGCAACAAATGCTTTAAAATGCAACCTCATTTAAGAGAACTAGAAGATTTACAAAACATACACTTCATGTTTCCATGCTATTTTGTGCACAGTAGGACTTAACTAATTTGCTGCTACTAAAACAGGAATACCCCTATAGAGTTGCTAATGTCACTGTCTACTCAGCAACATCATTCCTAACTACTAATTGCTGTTAACTTGGATCATCAATATCTTGTACCCAGGTTACAGTCTTTCCATTAGCTCATATAAGCCTAAGGTCTGTCTCGTCTCAAAGGTGTTATCATTTTTATTTCATAGATAAGCAATAGAAGTTTAGCAAAATGATGTCACTTTCCTAAGTTCTTCCACGTGGCAAGTGGCAAGTCCAAGTTCCAAGACTTGAATCCATAGTGTTTCAGATTCTAAAAAATCTGTATTCTAAACAGGCACCCAAAGGCATTCTTTTGATTGTCAAAATGTTAGATTTTATTAGGTAGAGATAGAAAGAAAGAAAGAGAGAGGGCCAGAGGGAGGGAGATAAGAAAGGAAAGAAAGATTAATTATATTTAGATAGACAGATAATGATATTACTTTAAATATGTATATATATTAGTAATCCATATATATAACCAATATTTCTGGGGATGGGAGGGAAGGGTTTGGAGTAGAAGCTCAACCTTTTGCAAGCATTTGCTTCCTTTGCCTGAGATAACCCACATCTAGAACAGGAAAATATACTTACTCTGGGCCAGGAAAAAAGTATCTATTCAAATTCCCCACTTTCTTCCAAGAAGGCTGTTACATGATCAAAGGTGGTGAAAATTAGAGATGAGATGACAGAAAAAGGACTGAATATAATGGACCTAGGGAGATACAATGTGGGGGGAAGATGGTGGAGGCTGAGGGAAGAGGGAAAGACCTGGGTAATATGTAGCCAAGGGAATGAGATTTGATGGACCAAGTATTTTGGGTGATGTGAGATGTAACCCAACCTTCCCTTTCACCTTCACTATGCAACATTCAACTATATGTGAGTTTAAAACTCACCAAGGATGGAGCTGATTTAGGCAGGGAGAGAGGCAGAGTTAAAAGAAGTGCTGAGTCCTGCTTCAGGTGATGCAAACATAAGAAAAGAAGTAGGGATGAGAATAGAAACAGCATCTATAGAGACACAGTCATATTGAGGAAATGTGAAAAATGAAGGAAGGAGCCACAGGACTGTCACTGTGTCTTCCAGCCCTGTGGTTAGATCAGTTCTCAATAGGAGATGAGTGGTGCAGTCTCTGTTAGCAGTCTCTTCCCAATATTCAGGCTCGGGGACCCTTGAAGTATTCGAAGGCAAGAGAAAACATTCAGAAAAGAGCAGCCTGTGATCTCCCTCAAGAAAGGATGCATTTTGTTTATTTCTGTAATTTTCACACTTACCAAAGTGTCAGATTCATTGCCTGGGTTCAATGAGCTTTCAGTGAATGAATAAATGAACACATGAGTTAATTATTTAGTTTTAAAAATAGTGCACCTGGGTCATCTTACAAGGGTACATGTGAAATTTACTAGGTGTAGAATATAAATGTCTTAACACAATAACTAAGAAAATCCGTGAAGGCTATGTTAACCAGTTTGATGGAAATATTTCAGATTGTATATAAAACTAGCACATTACCAAAAATCACATTACAACAAAGATATTTGTATCAGAACGTTTATTGCAGCCCAATTCATAATTGCCAGGCCAAGGAAGAAGCCTAAGTACCCATCGATCCACGAATGGATCAACAAACTGTGGTATATGTACACCATGGAATACTATGCAGCCATAAAGAAAGATGGAGACTTTACGTCCTTCATGCTCACATGGATGGAGCTGGAAATTGTTCTTCTTAGCAAAGTATCTCAAGAATGGAAGAAAAAGTATCCAATGTACACACTCCTATTATGAAATTAATTTATAGCTTTCATATGAAAGCTATAACCTAATAAGAGCCTAAGATTATGGGGAGGAGGGAGGGAGAGGGGAGGGGGAATGGGTGGAGAGAGGGGGATTGGAGGGATCACTTCTGTGGTTTATCTTACAAGAGTACAAGTGAATCTTTCTAAGAGTAGAATGAGAACGTTTTAAAACAATAACTAAGAAAATGACATGAAGGTTATGTTAACCACTTTGATGGAAATGTCTCAAATTGTATGTGAAAACACCACACTGTACCCCAGAATTGCATTAATGTACATAGTTATCATTCAATTAAAAAAAAAAAGGATGACAATCCTAGTGGACTGCCCCAGACTAAATAAATTGGGATTAACCAAAAAAAAAAAAAAAATAGCACATTGTAATTGTACCCCACGATTGCATTAATGTACACAGCTATGATTTAATTTTAAAAAAAAAAAGTACACCTGTCCACTGGTTCCAGAATAATGTTTTTAAAGATGGACAGCAACTCAGACTCATCAGAATAGCAACCAGTGAGTATGTCTTCCTCAGCTCTTTGGTTTTGGAAAGCTTGCATTTCCTAATTCTCAAAAGTTCAATTTTGCATTCCCTGTACACATGGGGGTGGTAGTACTTATATGTACTGATCAACTAAAGTAAGCACCTAAAATTCTGAAGGGGTTTATTGTCCCAGAAACCCAAAATATGTAACTGAGAGCCTGTATTTCACCCTAGACAATTTTTCTAAGGATCAGATAATGATCCACACAATTTGTAGAGCTTCTTCCTTAATCATATCATGAATGCAACCATGCATGCCCGTAGCCATGTGACCTCGAGTAGTCACTTCTCACACATCACCGTTTTCTGACGCAATGTCCCCCCTTGCTCTGGTGGTCTATGTTCTATGAGACATTGCTCAGTTCTTACCGCTACACTAAACTACAGATTCTAATCTATAATCTGACAACTCCAATCCCATGCTCAGAAGTCACTTTCTGACCCATAAAATCTCTTGGCTTCCATGAAATCATTTTCTACTCTGACATTCAGAAGAACACATTTCTATTTAGAGAAGTCTATTGGCTGCCAACCATAAACTTGGAAAACAGACAAAGAAGATAATTTACATTTACTAAAGGTTACTCTGAGCCAAGCCCTCTGCCAGGCAAGCTGTACACTTTCATTTCATCTTACAAAATCAGCATGATTTTTTCTACTTTACAAATTGGAGAAACTGAGGCTGGTGGCAGGCAAGAAGCTTGTCTGAAGTCATACAGGTGAAAGGTGACAAAGTTGGTTTCAAGCCAGCTCCACCTGATACAAACTTGATGTTCTTGCCCCTATAACAAGGGAAAAAGTAAAAATAAAGTTTTCAGAATGTGATTAACAATTTGACAAATGACATCCTGTGGGAACACAGGATGAATCTAATTGTTCCCCTGTCCTCACCCAATTCTATAAGAGGACAATAGCCTCCTTTAGCTTGACCACAAAAAAGGTGATATTTCTTAATATCTGTGTTAGGGGATGATGATAAATGGTTGTGTAACTAATAACACATAGATCTCACCTCACGTGTCTCAATTTATCTCACAGTTTGTTTAAAAATATAGGTCAGAAACATGTCTAAAAATATCCATTAATAAGCTCAGATGTTCTCGTTAAGAATTTAAAAAGCCTCTTAAGAACTCCATTTAGGAGCAAATAAATGTTTTCTTTCCAAGAATTTCAAGATTAAATCTCCTTGCATTGCATGAGTATCATTGGCAGTCCCAACAATTTTTATTTGGCTTGAAAAAAGCCAACGAAGGAAAAAGCATTTATAAACAAAAAAAAACCCAACATGGGTACATGATTCTATCATTCACAAAGTCCTGTTAGGCCTGTTATCTCATTTCAGTCTCTCCAAACAAACTGTGAGGTTAAAAGTACAGGAATGAGTGATCCCTAGTGTCGCTTCTGTCAGTCAGTAATATCAACTGAGAGACTGTTGTGTACCAAGTTCTTGTTAAGGGATTAGACACAGTACTGAACTAAACACACACACAGTCCCTGCCCCCACAGAGCTCCTAGTCTACTCATTGTAAAAACATTACACAAACACAGAGATTTCACAAATAAACATATGTATGGGAGCCAACACATTATGAAACTCATCCAGTAGCAAAAGCTAGCACCCACCAGCAAGCAAATCCCCAGTCTTTCGTCTTCTAGAGTTCTGATTTTGTTTTCAGGGTCATTTAACCTACTAGAGTCTTGATTTCCTCATCTGTAAAATGGGATGATGTTGGTAGCTATCTTATCTAGTATGGCAAGGTTAAAGGAGATAGCACATATAAACACTCAGTAATGAATTTCTCAAGAAATGTTTGTTCCGGCTCAGTGCCTGTGGCTCAAGTGGCTAAAGCACCAGCCACATACACCTGAGCTGGCGGGTTCAAATCCACCCCAGGCCCGCCAAACAACAATGACGGCTGCAACCAAAAAATAGCAGGGCGTTGTGGCAGGAGACTGTAGTCCCAGCTACTTGGAAGATTGAGGCAGGAGAATCTCTTGAGCCCAGGAGTAGGAGGTTGCTATGAGCTGTGATGCCATGGCACTCTACCCAGGGGACAGCTTGAGGCTCTGTCTCAAAAACAAAAAAGTTTGTTCCCTCCTTCCCTGCCTACCATCCCCTTTTTCTTTCAGAGCTCATCTTTGGTGAGACAAATCCCTTATCTACCCCATCTCTCACCTATTGGGATACCTTCTCTCTGAACTATGAAAGATCTTGCTATCTATTTCACTCCTTTAAGAATTAAAAACAACTTACTTTTATTATTTTCTTATTTTTCTTATTATTTTCTTATATTTTCTTATTGTTTTCTTATAAAAACAATATATACACATCGCAGAAAAATGTGGTAATGTTGAAATGGCAAAAAAAAAAAAAGGAAGACAGAAAAATGAAGCAATTGCCTTCAACTCAGAGACAACAACTCTGAGTCTTTGTACTTTATGTCTATACATCCAATCTTTCTCTAAGCATATTTTTATTAAAAATGTTAATAACTATTTTAGAATAATGCTTTCTACTAACACTGTACCATAAACATCTTTCTATTAAAATAAACATGCCTTGGCATCATTTATATTATTCCATTGCATAGAGGAGGGCTGTCATTTTCTTAATTAATCATTTTTTAATTTTTTTTATTAAATCATAAATACATAAACCATGTGTACATTAATGTATTTATGGGGTACAATGTGCTGATTTTATATAGAATTAGGAATGCTTACATCACACTGG
>CAUYQV010113974.1:0-22109 GCA_963574575.1 Galagoides demidoff | reverse complement strand
CTTCTAGCAAGGACAAAATCAATTCACCTGGTTTTTTATTCACAAATTGGTCACAGATCACTTTCTTCCCAGTTCAGGGGTCTTTTGTGGTTGGGAAGTAATGCTCAGATTCTTTTGAAATCTGAGATAGGTGATCAGAGAAAGAAAGGAGAAAGAAGGGCTTGGCTCAGTCTCTTTCAAAATCTCTGCTCATGTTTGAAACAAGTCAGAAGTCCCAGTGTTCACCTGTTGGCCTCATAGTTCCAGTTTGGCTTTCAATGAAGCTATTTTATCTGCTGACCCGAACCCACTTGCCATTCTGCCCTAAAGTCGCAGGTTGACTATATTGAGCAGGTTGAATATGTCACATAGGTAAGTTTTGTGACCCATTGTGTGAGACTGAAATGTGCCTCCAGTGGTGACAGTTTTTTTTAAAATAAATCTTCAGAGTGGCTCTCATAACTCAAAAACTCTGGCCAGTGATCTCCCTTTAGAAAGTTTCCTTACTGCTGTGTGTGCTCTGCATCCATCTCCTCACAGAGCTGTGCTTATAGACGTGAGTTAAGGGCATGTACTTTGATGTGGTGGATGATTTTAATTGTATCCTGCAAAACATTGTTTAATTCGGATGACATTTTTCCACTAGCCAGCACTTATTTACAGATAATACAGCACATTGACTTACATTCAGAAGTGACATCCTTGACCTAAGTAGTGAAACTAGACAGCCTTTCTGTCATGGCAGCTGCTCCATCTGTGCACATACTGACACAAAATGACCAGTGCAGTTTTTCTGATATGTAATCATTCAGAAAGACTTGAATAGTTCTGCAGCTGTGGTGTAGATTGGCAATAAAAGTGCACACAGCATATCCTCATGCACATTCTCCTGAAAATATATCACACTTGGCTTGGCACCTGTGGCTCAAGTGGCCAAGGCGCCAGCCACATACACCTAAGGTGGCAGGTTCAAATCCAGCCCAGGCCCGCCAAAACAACAATGATGGCTGCAACCAAAAAATAGCCAGGTGTTGTGGCAGGTGTCTGTGGTCCCAGCTACTTGGGAGGCTGAGGCAGGAGACTTGCTTGAGCCCAGGAGTTGGAGGTTGCTGTGAGCTGTGATACCATGGCACTCTACCCAGGGGGATAGCTTGAGGCTCTGTCTCAAAAAAAAAAAAAAAATCAAGCATGGTTGCCTTGTCAACATTGGTAGACTTGTCAAACCTGGATTTTGTACCGTGGTGACTTATTAATCATCTCTAACAATTATGCCTCACTATGCTCTGCTATTTCATCAGTTCAGCTAGTTATGGTACTAGCTGAAGGAGGAACATGTGCCACCTTTTGTACTGTAGCCTCTCCTGAAAGTTTGTGGATAACATCCTTCAACAGGACCAACTCTTCTTCTTCTTCTTTTTTTGAGACACAGTTTCACTTTGTCACTCTTGGTAGATTGGTAGAGTGCGGTGGTGAATTTGCTCACAGCAACCTCAAACTCTCGGGTTCAAATGATCCTCTTGCCTCGGCCTCCCAAGTAGCTGAGACTACAGGTGCCTGCCACAATGCCTGGCTAGGACCAACTCTTTTAAAGGGCTTCTTAGCTTTTGCAATGTGGATAGCTTCTACGAATGATGCGCTCAGTATAGACACATTCGATGCAATGGTAGTCTTCAATAATTGTTACTGTTCTTCATGGCCACATTTTTTTCTTTTGAAAAATCCCAAAGGCTTGTCTTTTAATGCAGGTTGCTTGGTGTCCATGTGACAACGCAGTTTTGAAGGTTTTCTGGCTTTGTTAGATAGCTGGTTGCCACCTGTTATACAAAATGGGCTTAGAGAATATGAATCGCCTGTTGCAGTGAACCCATAATTTAAGTAGGACTCTTGGTATTTTCTTTCAAATGAAACTTTCATTGTCACGACCTGTCGGGTTCCTATGGCCCTGGTCTTGGTTAGTGCAGGAAGGAACCAGGCGAGAGGTGGATTAGAAGTACAAGCTTGTGGAAGGTGGGCTAGCTCTTACTTTCTGGGTAGCCCCAAGCAACCTCCGCACCAGCCTTTTATTGAAATGGAATGATACAGGTGAGGGGAGTAATTAACAATGACTACGTGCTGAGGGCATGGGCTCCTTCTCCTTAAGGAGCTCCTATGACCAATTTACCTGAGAATCCACCCCTCAGCTGTAAGTCATCTTGCTTAGAGGTGGTCTGTCTCTTGGCGTCCTCTACATTTCATTTTGTTGGTGGTCTTAGGGTCTTCTGCTGTCTCATCCTTAGGCTTTCCCCCTTTTCAAAGAAGCTCTCCAGAGATATTTGCTTTTTACTCATTTTTGCTGGGGTTAGCTTGTGCATTTACCAAAACCATGACTGAGACAAATGTGAAGCATGGGAAAGAGGCGTGGATGGAAGTAGTATATAAAATAATGGGTGGGCCATGTGCAGACTAAAGTAATTATTGGGTTCTGACTTAAATCCTGGCACCAGATATAGCTATACAACTGAAGTACGTCAATTCACTTGCCACAAGAAAGCCTGCTACCAGATGCAGCTTTGCAAGACGCTCATCTGCCATTAAAAACCTTGCCACCAGATGCAGCTTGTCACTTGCCACTCACTGATAGGGTTTTAATATGTGTCTGCAGGCAATTGACTTATTATGGTCTCGTGCAGTCAGATCTCTCTGCTAATAATATGCATTGCAGCTGCTCCCCAGCAGTAGCATCACCACCTTAGCTCTACCTTTGATCATCAGGTGTTAGATTCTCATAAAGACTACTCAAATCTAGATCCCTCACATATGCAGTTTATAGTAGGGTTTATGGTTCTATGAGAATCTAATGCTACGGCTGATCTGATAAGAGGCAGAGGTCAGGCGGTGATATTTTGGGGAGTGTTTGTAAATACAGATGAATCTTTGCTCCCTTGGCTGCTGCTCACCGCCTGCTGTGTGACCAGGTTCCTAGTGGACCAGGGACTGGTACCAGTACACAACCTAGGGCTTAGGGATCTTGGTTTAGGTGAAGGTTTGAATTTGATGTTCTAAGAAGCCCCACAGATTCTAGGAGGAAAAATTATTCCAGGAGAACATCACTCATTTAATTCCAAGGATTAAGATATAGGAACTATTCTGAAGCTATGAATGTGTGGTACCTGTTGAAAAAAATAAACCAAAGAACTCATGCAGTGAATGCTCTTAAATGTATTAAACTGCTTATATAGTGAAATAAACAATAACACTGAAGAATATTAAATAACTCCTGACAAACTGGAGACAGAATTATTAAAAACACGAAGCAGTATGGAACCACTTTCTGGAAGGGCCAAATGACACCACTGATCTTAACCACTCCTGGGTTCATATGTGATTGTTAATGCTCAAGGAATGATCCTGAGACTGAATGAGAAAAGCTGAACAGGCAGTGCCTATGGCTTAAAGGAGTAGAGCGCTGGCCCCATATACCAAAGGTGGTGGGTTCAAACCCAGCCTCTGGCCAAAAACTGCAAAGAAAAAAAAAGAGAGAAAAGCTGAACCATGAAGAGGCATAATATATTTTTACATAGCCCATAAAATAATTTAAAAAGAAATTTGGCATTTTGAAAGTATATCCATTAGCATCTGGACATTTAGCATAATAAATTTTCAAAAGAAAAGTCCTAGTTTTCAAAGTATTTAATCTGCTACTGTGTCAGTGGAGCCAGATTTTGGAATTGGGAGTTTCCATGAGGAAGGAAATGTTTCAGTTATTTTGCAACAGGCATACACATCTTATTTTGGCATATTAAATCAGCCAGATGATTTTAATGCTGGTTATTTGGTTGGGAATATTTACAAATATTTGTGAGGGACATATTTTATCAGAAATTATCCAGCAAATTTGTTTAATGTGGTTCATCCATCTGGTAATTCTAGACACCACACTATTTTGTTTTCCTTTCCTTCCAAACTAGATTTTCTAGCCTAAATTATTTTGATAATTACCCCTGTGATCCCCTTTTGGGATATGCTTGTCTCTATACCCACATCAAACAGATTTTCATATAAATTCTAAATTTATGGCTTTCCATTTGGTTAGGTTAATTATGGAGACATTGATTAGATTGTCTGGTAATGAGTCAGGCTCAGTAATTAAGACACACGCTGCTTATAGAGATGCAAGCTCACTGGAAGGAACCAAAGCAAGTGTGGATAAAACTTACTCTGGCCTGGAGTGACTGGGAGAATGGCCGACCCCTACCATTGTCAGCTCTGATGGGGCACAAGGAGAAGCATGGTTCACCCATTGCTGCCTGCCCCTAAATGTGGTAGCAGGGTTGGGAACCTTTGTTCAGTTCCAGTATAGGTGTGACAGTGTGTACCTGCAGATAAGTTGATAAATTCTCCTTTAGCTGTGGAGACACCAGGGAGAGTGCATAAGATTGTCTAGATTTATGCCAGTAAGTTTTCGCATAGTGGTCTAATTAACTGCTTAGTTCACCCTTAGTCTGAGCAATCAGCTTCTATGATGAGATGCTGAACCGTTGTTCTTCAACCTTACTTGTGTGGGTGCTAGCTAGTATTGAAGGAGGCCAGAGTTAGATTTGTGCCTAATTATTTAACCTTTCCCCCAAATGGAAAACTGCTTCCTTGGCTTGGGATACCAGTGCATCTTTTACTTGCTAGGAGATATACTGGGTTTGCCTCATCGTTATTTGCTCGTTTATTTCTTTTTTCATGAGAAACATAACATACCTTTTGTTTTATTTTTTCTTGCATAGTGACGTAAATGGTTGCTATGCTTGCCTACTTCTTGACATTCGTTTGTTTAAGTTAAGACCTGACTTTTCCTAACAATCATCATCTTATACATTCAAATACCTTGAGGGTGCAGGAGGACAGGACATACTATCTTGGCAGTGGGAATTGGTTTACTAGACACTAGGGGGGCAGTTACCTGGGCTTGTTTGAAGGATTGAGACTCAGGGGGGATAAGTTTTGATGGGGTCAAGGAGGAAAGAGTTGAGTCTTTGTATTCATTCAAAGTGAGAGTATCTGGGTCTTTTTTCTATTTAAAAAAATGACTAATGCTACTCTCCCCCAAAGCCTGGTGTGGAAGGCCAAGACTAATTTGGACTACTGGTCACCCTATACTAGGTAGACTACAAACATTGAATGGAATTCCTAACATAAGCCTATTTACTGGAAATTATCACTTCCAATCCACTCCTTTTGTTTAACAAATGAGGAAACAGAGGCTCAGATGAGTAAAGAAATTTGTCCAAGACTATTAAACTGTAGTCTTGGATCTGAATTACTCAAAGACTCCTGGCCTGTTTAATTCGTAGTCCCCCATGCCTCCTAATTAGAGCCTGAATTTAACATCCTTCTCCTGCTTATTAGCCTGCATCTTCATTTTAATTTCCAATTGTTTTTCTTGTCTTTTTTCCCCCTGCCCAGCCTTTGCAGGACTCATAGGCACTTTCTAGTTTTAAATAAAGCTAGTCTATGCTAAAAGTATGATTTATCCTTGTTCTAACTCAATACTGTTTAATAGAACTTTGTACAACTATGGAAATGTTCTCTATCTGCATTATCTAAAATGATATATGTAAGCCAGAGTGGCCATAGCACTTGAAAGATGCCTAGTGCAGCTGAGAAACTGAATTTTCAGTTTAGTTTTAACTAATACATTTAAATAGCCGCTTATGACAATATGCTGGGTGCTACCATATTAAACACAGTAAATCCAACCCATTGGTGTTTTAGTTGTAAATGTGAGCACTTATCACTGAGGTCAAATGCATTTGTCAGTGTTGGGCTAACCTAAACTCATATAGGTTTATTGTTTGCTTATTTTGACCTTGCATACTTGTTGTATCCTTAGTATTCCTTCTTTGTTCTCATTACTATTTCTATGGTTTGGGGGATTTTGGTCTCTTACAGGTTCAGCGGAATGAGGACAAATCTACCACTTTGAAATTGGCTGATTTTGGACTTGCGAAGCATGTGGTGAGACCTATATTTACTGTATGTGGTACTCCGACTTATGTAGCTCCTGAAATTCTTTCTGAGAAGGGTAAGTGTTTCATATCACTCTGTGGGATTCTAGCTTACTTACTATCAAATGTTTTATTTTTAGTATTTAATAGTTTTCAATATAGAACAGTCAGAAATTTCAGATAGTTGGTATTTGGGCTTGAACTTTAATGAAAATATTTATAGCAGGCTCTTTAAACAAAACATGAGAGCTGTTTCTTCAATAGCTTCTTACAGAAGACACATTGGTGTATGTGTTTGTGTGTTTGTTGGTAGGGCAGTGAGATGAAAGATAGCGGAGAATTGGGTGAGGAACTCAAGCAAACAAGGTCCTTTGTGCCACTGATCCAAGTTGCAACCTCTGATGGGAGAGGACTGAAGTAATTATTATGGTAATTGCGTTAAAAATTCCTTCACCAACCTTGCATTTAAAGGAAATGGGTATCCCATTTCAATATCCATGAATATTTATTACCTGTTTGTATATCATGTGAGGATATAATGAGCTATTTTACTGACATATTCTACAAAATATATAAAAAGGAAACCTCTATAGTTGACCACCTCTCTACATTGACCACCTTAACCTAATTTTCATAAACCAGACATGCACCACATGTACTTACCAGTATAGTAGCCCTAGTTACTTATTGTTGACCACCTCCATATGTTGAAAAGTTTGTTATGCTCCCTTGGGTGGTCAACTTACAGAGGTTCTATTATAATAATTATTTTATGGCTCAATATATATGAACATTTGACTAGTGTGACACTCCAGGAAACATCAGTTTCCTCACCCTAGGTAAGATGGGAAGGCTTTGGGTTGTTGAGATGGTGCTTAGAAGGAAGGGAGGGATAGTTTTCCAGCAGCAGAAGCATCAAAAAAACAAGATAAGAATAACATGCATGAGGTGAGGTGGTGAACTAGAGAGAAGCACACATTGATTGAGTAGATTGAGCCTGAATTCCCCACAAATGGGAAGGCTGGACAGAAGTGTTCAGACTTGGTGGCTAGCATAACTCAGATGGACCATGAACAAATAAATGGAAGCATTGAGGAGCTGGATAAGAGGCAAAGAAAAGCAAACAGGCAACATGAACTTTTGGGGAATCCACACTGGTGGTAGCACCAGCTAGGTTGTTAGAAAGGAAAGCTCTTTTGGAAGGTGAGGGTGCAGTGAGTTATGTTTTGAACTTTGTAGATTTACCAAGGTAGATACACAGAGTTGTCCAGTTAGCAAGGAGGTGAAGGTTGAGTATGTCATTTTGAGACACTGAAACAGCTGACCTGGTGACATAATGAACTCCTTAGTGATGTCAGGAAGGACAGCCAAGGACAAATTATTGAGGGATGCCAAGAGTTGAAGTGATGAAGGAAGGAAGGGGCAGGATCAACAGAGGACAGGGAAGCCCATAGGGAGGATCTGGAAAGTGCAATATCACAGAGGCCAAAGGGACAATTTCAAGAGGATGGGGGGAGGCCTGGCAAAATTCAGTCACTCCCAAGAATGAAAGATGGTAGAGAACTAAGAAAAGGCCGTTAACATTGGCTAAAAGAGGTCATTGCTGACTTATTCTTTAAATATTTTCCTGACAATTTAGTTTATATTTTGACAAACTTATTCAGGGGCTTAGTAATGAATAATCTAACTTCCATATTAAAGCTGACAAGTGTTATTCCTTTCCTAAACATAAAATGTTAGAAAGTGTTTGGAAGCATATTACATAGTGCTGTTACAACTTTTGAGAAGATGATTGGATAATATGTATAAAGAACTTTTACCGTATATTATTACATGCATTTCATTTCTAGACAGTTATTTTAAGACTATAATAGTGATATGCACAAATATTTAATATACAGAGGTGTTCATCAGAAAATTGCTTACAGTTGTTAAAAATTAGGAACATAAATTAACACATAGGGATTCAACATGTAAAGAGAATACTAACAGCTATTTGATATCATGTCTGTGAAGAATTTTTTCTACATTAAATGGGGTATAAAATATATGCAGTCTGATCTTAAATTTGTTTTAACAAGTATACTTACCTGTGTGCATGGGCACACGTGTGCTTGTGTGCACAGAGAGGGGATATAGCTATAAATATCAGTCTTTTAATAATTATTTAAAAATCCAGTAAGTGATTTTAAATAAGAGAGAAGGCAATGAATAGATAGGAGACAGAAACTGCTGGTGTAGACCAGAGCTTTTCAGACTATCTCTGGTGAAGGGCCAAGTTTTAAAATTTCTAATGCAGGGTCACCCCAGACATGGTCATGATGCATGTGACTGGAACACACCTCATCTCACATGCAAACTCACCACATCTTTGACAATGCCTGATCTATTCCCTATTTAATGAGAGGTGTCTACCAATCATACATTGAGTGTTACGGTCATGTCAGATTGCTTTGAGAGTTTCCAAACACTTGTTTTCAATTTCTGTGCTTATTTTTTTTTTTTTTATCATAGAACCAGTAATAAAAGATCACAAAGTGGCAGTGGTTCATGGACCAAACTTTGAGTAACATTGGTATAGATCCCTCATTTGTGGGAGTGGGCTGTAAGACAAGTTGTGGTTTGCTAGTAAAGGCCACTCACGTGTTTGAAACGGCTCTTGGTTATTGAGAGCTGAGGTCCTCTGTGACTTGGATCTATTAGGTCTATTTAGAACCACATTATTGCATCATTTATTTCATCACATTTGACCCTGCTGGTCTCAGGCTCATTATGTCTCTGTCTCTGTTTGTGCAGGTTATGGACTGGAGGTGGACATGTGGGCTGCAGGAGTCATCCTCTATATCTTGCTGTGCGGCTTCCCTCCCTTCCGTAGCCCAGAGAGGGACCAGGATGAGCTCTTTAACATCATCCAGCTGGGCCACTTTGAGTTCCTACCCCCCTACTGGGATAATATCTCTGATGGTGAGATTTGGCATTCCCCAAGTAGGAGAAGGGGGGCTAGGTTTTTCAGGTTGGATGTGTAATAGGGTATGCAGGGGACCTCTGTGGTGCCTGGCATGGAATCAGGCTGTCATCATGTCATGTCTTACCCTTTACTTCCTCAGTAGTTTCACGTAGCTTTGTGCAGCACTCCAAAAACGCAACTTGCTTTGAGATATAATCAAAATAGTCTAATCACCAAGTGCTTTTCCTTAAGTCAATTAAAGAACTTCTGAACTGAGAAATATCAGAAACATAATTCTCATTTGGAAAGAGAAAGGCCATCTTATGTACAGAAGTTTCTCTGAATGGAACAGACTGAAAATGCTTATTTTACACATGCATCATCAAAGCTCCTATGGGGTGAGCATACACATACTTGGAGTGCAGGGGCTCTGCAAGGTTGAGTTGAAAGTCTCAGTTACTTTTTAGTAACCTAGAAGCATGCATGATTCTCCTCCCTTTTGGCCCTCCATTCTGTTCGATTCCAAATGAAACCTTTCCCTTTGTCTCTACTGATTTTTGTATACTACTCATTACCCCAGTAAAATTAAGAACTAGATAATTGGGTATTTGGCGTCTTTGAGTCCTTAGCTTAAAAAGTACAATAGGAGAGATAATTTTTTTTAAAATTTCCCCTACACATGCCATTTAAGCTACCTTTATCCTCAGCTTCTGTTTCCTCCCTGGTATTGGGGGATGAGGGAGGGGAAAAGCTTCATTCCTTCCCTACCCTAAATAATAGGGATTGGGTAGTAGCTTGCTGCAGGTAGGGTCAGGGTCCTCAGCTAATCAAGGCAGTGGCAACTGAGGAATTGAAGGCCCAAAAATTGCTTTAGAACATTCTAAACTGGGTGTGGTGGCTCACAACTATAGTCCCAACATTTTGGGAGGCCGAGGTTGGAGGATTGCTTGAGGCCAGGAGTTCAAGACCAGCTTGGGAAATACAGTAAGATCCTATCTCTACAATAAATAAAAAAAATCAGCTGGGCATGGTGGCGCTTGCTTATAATAATCCTGAGCTACTTGGGAGGCTGAGGCAGGAGGATTGTTTGACCCTAGGAGTTTGAGGTGGCAGTGAGTTACTGCACTCCAGCCTGGGTGACAGAGAAAGATCCTGTTTCTAAGAAACAAGAAGGAAGGAAGGGGGAGAGGTGGAAAAAGAGAGAGAAAGGGTGAGGGGAAAGGAAAGTAGGGAGTTCTATGCAGCCCTATATTTATATTTGGACATAGGTGTCCTGTCCTGGGCCTTAGGCTTTAGAAGGTCCTGCTCTGGTCATATCCCTCCTCACAGAGTAATGATACTATGGGCCCAGTGGGATGTGCTCCTTAGAGCCACATCTAGGTGACAACATGGGGACCCCAGAATTCCCTGTCCATATGGCTCAAGCTCATTTCCAAGGTTTGTGAGACCTCTTTCTAGCCTCTCCCTACAGTGCTAAAGGGTAGCCAAGGAAGAGCTGTTTGGAGGGTGCAGAAATAACTTGGCTATGTTGGCTAGGGTATAGAGTTGTCCATAATCTGACAAGGGTCTGAGAATTCTAAACTTAAATCTGGCCTTCTAGCCTCTGGGTCTTTTGAGGATGCTGAAGGAGTGATGCTGGTCAGGGTAGGGCTGACCACTTTGTGGGCAGAATTTTCCCAGCTTGAAATGGAGGGAGTAGGAGAGCTCTGGGGCTTCCATACTTAAGAAGTGGCTGGACATGGGTATAGGGAAGGAGGTGATTGGTGAGTGAGCAGCTGGTATTGAGCAAGAGGCACCCTTCAATTGGGTAAAAAAAAGTGGAGGGATGTTTTCTTCTTGTCTACTTCTTGAGTGATTGGAAGAGCAGGCTCAGTGAGCCAGGATGGAGGAGCCAGCAAGCCAGAGAGAAACCAGTTGTCACCACAGTGCTCTAGAATCAATTATGGTCTTACGCTGACAATGTAATTAATTTTAAATTTGCACTATTTACTCCTTAGATTTCTTTACATGCTTTTCAATATTATCAATATGAAAGCATACTTATTGACTTAGGAAGTTTGAACGTATTTTATTTAACAATCTGTTAGTTTTCATTTAAAGCCTAAAAATATTCTGGACATATGATACATGGCCTCCATTTGTTCTTTTGCCCTGAGTGCCATGGATATTAGGGGTGGGGCTGCCTTCATGGCTCTAGAGAAATGAAACAGACATAGTCTAGAGCTGTGTTGTCCCGCATGGTCGTTCCTGGGCACGCACAGCTGTTTAAATTTAAATGTAAATTAATTCAAAGTAAATAAAAGTTCAGGCCCTCAATCTTGCCAGATTTCAAATTCTCAGTAGTCCAGGGGTAGTACAGATACAGCACATTCCCACCTTTTATTGGACTGTTCTACTCTAAAAACACAAAAGAACCGTAGCCAACCCACAGTGCTAACGTGGATGTTTGTGTTCTGTTTCATATGTGGGGAAGAAAAATTCAGAACCATTTTCATTCATTACATTTTCTCCTTCTTTCCCTTCAATAGCTGCCAAAGATCTAGTGAGCCGGTTGCTGGTGGTAGACCCCAAAAAGCGCTACACAGCCCACCAGGTTCTTCAGCATCCCTGGATCGAAACAGGTGGCAAGACCAGCATGGTGAACCTACAAAAGGAAGTGTCCCCCAGCAGTGACGGCCACTGCCGGAGCCAGCACAAGAGGGTTGCAGAGCAGACATTGTAGTCACCACCTCAGGCATCTGTTCAGCCCCCAGTTTTGCTCAAGGACAGAGAAAGGGATAGAAGTTGGAGAGAAAAACAGGAAAGAAGTTTCTTCACATAATTGGAGAATCAGGGGAAGAAACACTCAGTAGATTTTAAAGCATATTACAAAAGTAAACTGAATTTTAATGTTAAATGTTGGAACATTTTTAGATTTGTATATTTGAAGCCTTTAATACATTTTTTTGGGGGGTAAGAATTATCATCAGCGAGGGGTTTTGGTAATAATGGTGTATTCTGCTTTCTCTTTGTAATCATGTTCATGCTGTACTACAGGAGTGGTGCTTTATCAGGGTCTAAACTCCCCCTGTGAGATTAATAAGGTGCACTGTCATCTTTCTGTGTTAATAAAACATGCTCTCAATAACAGAAGTGGATCTGTATTCTGATTACTTCTTAATGCTGGTGATGAGAGCCAGGGATTTATAGCTCAGATGTGTCTTCTGAAGACAACATGACCAAATAGAGTTGTGATGAACACTTGATTAGTTGACAAGATCTGTTTGTTTAGGATGTGCCAATCTAGGTCTTTAGCATTTCATTCTTAGTGAAAATCAGATTTGGTGCAATCTGAAAAATGGAAAGAAGAAATCAAAGCATCAGTTTTGCCCCTGCAATACCCAGTTATATCACTTTCAACCCACTTATCCCTGAGCTAGAAGTTAGTCTGTGACTATGTTAATGTTTTCAGATCATGATGGACCATTCAGTGCATTAATATGTTAGAAATGCAGTGAATGGATTACACTGGAACTCGAGTTTAGGTACATTCCTATCTAAGGACACAGAAGACATGTTCTAGATTTCTGTACCAATATGTTGGCCTTTTTCAGATGATTTTGGAAATACATGGGAGCTGAAAGCAAAAACATATTTTGATATATACAAATTGACCTTTGTAGATTGTGTTGGCCTGGATAGTAAGCCACAGAATCAGTCAAAATTGTGGATTTCTTTTTTTTTTTTTTTTAAATAGAGACGGAGTCTCCCTTTGTTGCCCTTGATAGAGTGCTGTGACATCACAGCTCACAGCAACCTCCAGCTCTTGGGCTTTAGGTGATTCTCCTGCTTCAGACTCCCAAATACCTGGGACTACAGGTACCCACCACAATGCCCAGCTATTTTTTTGTTGCAGTTTGGCCAGGGCTGGGTTTGAACCCACCACCCTCAGTATATGGGGCTGGCACTCTACTCACTGAGCCCCAGGCGCTGCCCCAAAATTGTGGATTTCTTACTTCTATTTACTTCCCTAATAATTCTGAAGTCATCTGGATGGAGGAGTGTATTAGGTAAACAGGAATAGCCCTAGAGAATTTAGTGTAAGGAATTGCTTAAATGAGTGTTGGGAAATGGAAAAGCACAGAAGAGACTCTGGAATAACGTAGAGATAATAAGTGCAGGAAGTGTCTTTCACTTGTAGGTAGAGAACCAAGGGAAGATTGGGTTATTAGAACCCAAGGACTTGGAGGAGAAAACCCTTAATGTGCCACCCAGGTGCTCCTTCAAGACCAAAGGAAATAAACTTCTTGGGCTGCTGCTGGCTGAAAATTCTCAGCTGTGAGCTCTCTGCAGGAATTACCTTAGCTGGGAAGAGTCACCTTGCAACTCCTTCCCTGGCAGACCCCATCTAATGACTGGTTCATGTAGGGTATGAAGGCCTGGCCCCTTAGCCCCAACTAGGGGCAATGCTGAAGGATTGTCCATCTTCAGAACTCCTTGTAGAGGTTGGCTGAACCCTTTCCTGAGACTTCATCACAGCCCAATTTCTCCCAAGTCCAATTTTACTTCTTTCCCTTTGGTCCTGAGACCACTCCCTAATAAACCTTTTGCCCACTAATCTGGATTTCAAAGTTAGCTTCCTGGGGAATCAAACCCATAATGCCCCCTAGAAACTTGAAACCACTGAAAAGAGGTACCAGCTGATGCTTTAACCTCAGGAGCTCAGAGAAGGGGACCTGTGCTACTGGGACTCAGACTCCCGAGGGAAGGGTGCTGCCCATCAGGCAGTGCAATGTTACTCATTCTGAAAATGTGGAAAAAGGCCGGAAACTGAATCCATTGCTACCGGAACATCTTTTCATGTCACTAAATCCAAAAGAGAATTTTAAATCCTCAAGTTAGACCCTATTGACCACTGTCTTTGAGTCATTTCTCCTGTTGACTTCTGTGATGCCACGTTTTCCTGATTTTCTTCCTGCATTCTTGTCTGCTTTGGATGTCCTGTATAGGTTCAGTCTTCTTTCACTTGCAAAAGTTGTAGTTTCATCCTTGTTTACTAGGGAGGTAAAAATTAAAATCACAACAAAATATCACTAGATGCTCATTAGAATGGATAAAATTAAATGGCTAAAATGAAAAGGCTGACTATAGCAACTATTAGCAGGGATGTAGTGCAATTGGAACTCTTGTACATTGCTGTTAGGAATGTTAAATAGTTCTTCCCCTTTGGAGAACAGTCTGGCAATTCCTTAAAAATTAAACATATATCTACCACATGATCTAGACATTTCTCTTCTAGGTATTTACTTAGGAGAAATTAAAGCATATGTCCTACAAAGACTTCACAATATTCACAGGTGCTTTTGTTTGTGGTAGCCCCAAAGTAGAAACAGCCTAAATCTCCATAAACCGGTGAATGAAGAATAAAGAATTTGTGGTATGTCCATACAATAAAAAACATTCAGAATAGGAATGAATGATTGATACATGAGTAGCATGGATGAACCTCCAAATAATTAGGCTAAATGAAAAATGTCCCCCCAAAGGGACTATATTCTGATTATTACATTTATACACTATTGTAGAAAATACAACCTAATCTTTAGAGACAGAAAGTAAATCAGGGGTTTCCTGGGGACAGACATGGAGAAGCAAGTGAGGGAGAGACTGCAAAGGGAGAGATGGTAACTCTGGGAATGATGGATATGTTCATTATCTTGAATGTAATGATGGAGTCATGGGTGTACATATGTCAAAGCTGATCATATTATATACTTCTGATAAGTAAAGTTTATTGTATGTCAATTATACCTCAATAATCTGTTAAAAATATAGTTGCAATTCCTCAAAGACAATTAATAGACTCCCTTCTTTTACTCTATGCTCTTCCCTTGGCAGCTTCATTTACACTCACTGTTTGCAGATGATCCTCTTCTTCCTTAACCCATTTACACCTCCATCCAAGACTTCTCCTCCAGGTTCTAGACCCATCTGTCCAGCTGCCTACATGTCAGGTGTAGGTATCAGACTTCTTCAGAGTAGAATGCACAGTCAACACCCAGAAGCCTTGTCTTCCTCCTTAACTCCCTATCTCAGGGAATGGGAATGTTGAGCAAGTTCAAAACACAAGCTTCAACCTTGATTCCTCAGTCTCTGACTCTCGAATCCAGTCCATCCCCATGGATTTTACTTCCTCAACCTTGTTTGGATCTATCCACTTAACTCCCTTAACTTCTTTCCTGATGCACATTTAAGGTGTTTTTCACCAATTCATTATTATTATTCCAAACACACCATATGTGTCATCCTATAAGCATTCCTTGTGCATGTTTGGGAAGAGTTTGTTTTTTTAGAGAGAAAATATCTTCAACTTGATCAGATATTGCCAACTTGATTTTTAATCACTTTATCTTCCCATAAAGAGTAATGAAAGTTTCTTCTTTTCTCTTATGGTTTCCCACATGGTTTGTTTTTTTAATTACTCAAATGTTATTACCTGGGTATAACTGAGAAGTAACAATGTATAAACTGGGTTCTAAAATTGGACAGTTGTGCAGCTCTTCATAGCTTGTGGAGTGAATTTCTATGTGTATCTCATGTCCACCTCAGAAAAATGGCACCCAGAGGTGTGAGTACCAGCCCCACTTTACAGGTAGGGAGAATGAGGCTTAGAGAAGACACCTGACTTTCTTGTCATTGCTTGTTTTACCAAAAATGCTAGATGCCAGTATGGAGGCCAGTATAGAGTGGCATCACCCCTTCATTTTCCAGCTGCTTCTCTGTGTATGATCCTGCAAGGTGAGATCCCAAACGCCTATAGATGAGCAATACCAACAAGATTCCTTTCTGCAACAGAGATATTTATCCAGAGGGTCCTTTAACTTGGACCCCAGTCCTTCCATTTCATGAAAGCTGAAAGACTATGTTTGAGACCAGTGGCCACTAGACATCTTATGCAGCCCACTCACTGATAGATTGGTTTGGAGTTGATAGTGGATTTAAAAGTGGCTTAGAGCCATTGTTGGTCCTTTCAGGGGAGACACTTCAAGTGAAGGAAACCAGGGGTGACTATTGAGTAATGTGTTCTTTCCACTGTCAAGTGGGTTGGCTCCAATTCCTCTTTAGTTGGGAAATCATGAGACAATCAGCCTGTGAATTTCTCACATCCAGTTAACATAAGCAGGAGGCAACTATGCCTTCTGCAGTCCCTCTTGACTGGACTCCTTCATATCTGGAGCAGACCTGCCTGATGGTTGGCTTCCCAGATTGAGGCAAATCCCAGAGGATAAGGGCATAGACATCTCTGGTTCCATTCTCTAAATGCATGAACCCTGATGGCTTCCAGGAAGCTTAAATGCAGAGAGGGGTTGCAGAATTTATTTTGGTTTCTGTTATTCAAAGGGGGAGATTAGTTCTAGTGTTTCAACAAGAAGGTCTGAGCCTGTGTGAGTAACTAGGGTGTAGTAATGAGTGAAGAGAAGCACACGAGGGCAGTGCTGGATGATTCTGGCCAGAGTGGAAGGAAGATAAGCCTACCTGGGACAATTCTGGGGACATGATGTTCCCTTAGGCACATCCCGAGACAAGGACTTAGGTTGATGGTTTGATTGGAAGATAATGCTAGGAAGTGTGGTTAGGGAATGGTGAAGTAAGTCCAAGAAAGGAGGCAAGTCAAGAAAGGGTGCACTGATGCATTAGGACCTCTGTGGGTAAGTGGAGTTTACACCCACTAGCAGTGTCCCGAGAGACTGTAGAACACACTTCAGAATTGCCCACCTACTAGGCAGGAAAGTCAGGATTTTATCCTTCGTTGTTTGAGAGATTCTCTTGGTATGTTAATACCCTGCCACTTCTGACCCAATTTGACCTGAGCCGGCTTCCATAACTGGGAATACCCTCAGGGAGAGTTGCAGGAAGCCATGGGCACTTGCAGCAGCTATCTGCAGGTAACCTCTGGGGCAGCTGATGGGATATTGTGGGACGCTGCTATACCTGGGCAACCTAGCAATCAGGACCTCCAGGATTCAAGGAGAAGTAGCACGTTGTTGCTGCGGGTGTGGGGTTGCAGAACATAGGAGCAGTACTATTTGTACTGGTACTGAGATTTTATTTTAGTGGTTGTAACCCCAGAGTCATGGGTTGGGGGGCACAGTAGAAGCATTGTAAAAATAATAAAGATGACAAAAAACTGTATCAAAATAACTCTGGGGAGATTTTTATGGTTCTTATAAATCCAAGGAGTTGCAATGGGGTTTGTGGCATTTAGGGGTTGTTTCTGGACATGCTGTTAAGTTGTCCTCTGGCTGGGACTGTCATTCATGGGTGTTGGCAGTCTATTTCAATGGACATGTGGAATCAGGGGCACGTAGACTCCCTGGAGGTGAACTGTTTTTGTGACAGATTTAAATGGCCCAGAGAGACTGGGCCATTAGGCTTCTGCCTGGATGTTCTTTGGAGACTGATTTGGAGAACTTGGGAAAGTGATGGCTTGTATTTCTTGCAATTCAGCTATGCAGGGAGTTTCATTCCTTGTGATGGAGAATAAATGTTGGTGGCATTGTTGACAGCTTAGGGTTGATTAAGCTTAACCTTTTATAGAAACATGAGTAGGTAGGAGGGGGGTGGGTAAGGCACTTCACTGGAGAGGGATGGGTACTTAGCAAACTGAAGCAATGCTGACAGAAGGGGATTTAGCTGTCTCAGAAAAATAAGCAGAATATGAGGACCCTCTCCATTAAAAGACTTTTTGGGGTGGTGCCTGTGGCTCAAAGGAGTAGGGCACCAGCCCCATATACTGGAGGTGGCAGGTTCAAACCCAGCCCCAGCCAAAAACTACAAAAAAAAAAAAAAGATTGTTTTGGTGGTATGCTACTGGCATTTCAGACTAGAAGAGGAGTCTTGGTCTTAATTCATGCTTTGTAGTTCATGGCCTTTTGAATTTTCTCCTCTTTTTCAAATTGGTCTTTCTTTTTTTGCTAACTTGCTCTTAGGTTGGATTTCTATCTTTCCTCTAGGTCTGCTGTTAGTTCATTCATACTGCATAATAAGCAAACTTAGTGGCTTAAAATGACAACAATTTATTATTTCTCATGAACCTGTGTGTGAGGAATGTGGGTTGGGCTCAGCTGGGCAAATCTGGTTGAGGCTCTGTTATGCTGTTCTTGGATGGACTAGGTGGGATGGCCAAGGCCTCCCTCCGCATGGCTGCTCACACTCTAGTACCCTAACCTGGACTTGTTAACCTGGAAGATGGTGGCAGAAGGGTTCCCAGCATGAGATTGGTAGCTGCAAGGTCTCTTGAGGCTCAGGTCTGGAATTAGTAACATCAGTGTCCCTACATTCTATTGGTTAAAGAAATTCATATAGGTCAGGTTCAAGGGGTAGGAAAACAGGCCCTACCTCTTGATAAAAGGAGCTAAAGGATTTGTGATTATTTTTGCATTCTACCATATCTATAACCCAGTCATTTTTCTAAATCTGAAGCTTCATGTTTTAACACTTATGATGGAGGAGCAGAGACTATGGCAGTTTCCTTCTCAGTCATCAGGGAAGATTCATTCATGCATTCAACCCTTTATTCAGTAAATAAAGTGATAGTGCTTGCCATGAGTTAAGCCTGTACCAGGCTCTGAGAATACCACAATGGGAATAGTGTCTGCCATCAAGTAGCTCAGTCTTGTTGGGGAGATAAGCCTTTAAGCTGTTAATTAAATGCAATATATTGAATGGAATATAAGGAATGTGCACAGAATTTCATGTATTTTGCAGTTAATAATGGCTAGCAGCATGCATGAGGGGCCAGGAACTATGCCAGGTCCTTCATATTTTCTCAGCTAATCCCAAACAACCTCATGGTATAGGCATTATTATCCCATCCTGGCATCTCTTGCATGAATGACCATAGCTAGAGTGAATTTTCAAAACAAATATTTAATCATAGCACTCTCAGCTTAAAATGGCTTCACTTAGAACATAACCAAACTTCTCACTGTGTCTTACAGAGCTGAATGCCTGGCCCTCCCTATCACACTCATTTCATCTCTGCTGCTCTTCCTCGCCCTCTGATATCACTGCTGCAGCCACAAAAACACTTCAGTGGTGTCTCATACATAGCCATCTCCTTTAGGGTCCTTTGGACTGGTTGTTTATTCTCTCTAGAATGATTTTCCTCCACTCTTTGAGGTCTCAGCTCCAATACTGCCTCTGCAGAGAGGCTGCCTCCCTCAGATGCTGTCCCACTCCCTTGCTTCATTTCCTTCAAAGCATTGCTCGCTATCCAAGATGATCGCGCTCATCCTGTTTGTCTGCTTGTTTGCTCCCCCACTAGAATGTAAGCTGCAGGATGGTGGGACTCTTCTCCATCTTGTTCCTTCTCTATCATCAGTGTCCAGAGAAATTTAAGGTCACAGAAAACATTTATTGTGTACATGAGGCAATCCCCAATTCTCTGATGAATGAACTGAAGCTCCAAGTCACACAGGTAGTAAATCGCAGAGCTGAGATCTGAACCCATACTTATCAAAGTTCATGGATCTTCCTTCCATGCCACCCTGCCTAGGAAACCTGGAAAAGCTTACCTATCCCCCTTTTTTGTATCTTCATCCTAAGTTTTTATGATTCTGCTTTTGGTCCCAGTATAGGATCCTGTGGCCCTTCCTCTAAGGCAGATACTAATGGCTGCATTTCTATGAGACAGAATCTCTACTGCTAGTTTTCCTTCATTGTATGGATACTTTTCCACATTTTACCATTTCTTCAATTGGAGTGCTTTTTACAACTGATAAATACTTAATATCCTTTCCTTTTCCGCTTGAAAGCTCTTATTAAATCTAGGGTATATCTGACAGTGATAGTATCTTAGAATCTGGAAGTAAATGCAATGAAAGCACTGTAATTGTTTTCCAGAAAGCAGTGGTACTTGAGATAAATAGTGTAAGTTTCTCTCTTTTCCTTGGGTTGTATTCTTTGTTTTACACAGACACTGTACATAGTACACCAGATATTTATTTTGTTGTTAATACTATATTGTTTTTATCCCTATCTTCCTGGTGAAATCTGGGAATCAAATAACGTAAGAACATAAAGATATATCTAGATTTGTTCTGACAAGTTTCATATCACTGAATATACTTGGAGAAGAAAATTTGACCTTAAGAAAAATTACATTGAGAAATCTAGCTATTATAAAAACCATTCGGCATAGAAGAAAATGATGTATCTTCTATTGTAGTATCTGTGTAATTTATGTCAAGAGAAAGCCAATAACTTCATCATGATCTGAAAATAAATTTCACTTATGGGATCCTGGGCTCTTTCTTGATCTGACAGAAGGAAGCATGCTGTATACATTCTCAGTTCTACCTTCCCAAAAGAACTTTGGTGGGAGGTGGGGATAACAGAAGACAGATGGCTCTCAAATTGCTCTCATTTCCTGTCAACCATCACCAGAGGCTCCCAGGCATTCAATAGTGAGATATTTACACAGGAACATCATGGAGCCAACTCTAGAAGCAGAAAGTAAGATTGTAATAGGAATTTTTCCTAAACCTAGGATGTCATTTTAAATTAATGTTTCCCCCAGCAAATATAGATTTATCCACTCTTAATGCAAGCTGCTTAATTAACTTTTTGACCTTGGTTTCTCTATCTGGATATAGCAGGCATATTAATATTAAACTGAAACCACAGGTATGCAAGAATTATTGCCTGATTTTATTTTCTGCAATTGTAATTATGTTATATTTTGACTATGCATCCTGAACCTGCAGGTGCGTAGGCGGTGGTGGTGATCTCAGCTGTCACTCCACATTGGACCGAATCACCCACTGTTCTTGCCCAGTGGCTACTTCCTGCTTCTTTGTCACTCTAGGACCCAAGGATGCTTTGCACAACTGTATATGGTCCTATCTCCACGGTCATGCTGGTTATGTGTCTATGGGGTTCTGATCCCTTCCTGGGTCTCCAGAGTCTAGAATTCTGTCTTTCTCTCTCTATTTCCTTGAGCTAGGAAGACATGTTCTGTATGGTCCTGGGGAGAACCTTTCCTTTCTTCATTTCTCTCTGTAAACTCATTTCTCTCTCCCTAAGTCTGCCATGGATCTCCAAATTCTACCCTGGGTAGGGCTGGGGTCAGAGTGAGGTGAATAATATATCTTCCTTAGCCTATGGATTTTTTGGTACTTATTTGAATTTTTTTAGTAACTTCTCAAATTTTCCACCTGAGGATAGTGCTCGACTCACCTTACCATAATTCCTGCTGTGGATTTTGGATACAAACACCATGTATCCTGTGGTTTACTTCTCTTGAGAACCAGCTTGAACTGAGGGAAAGAAGGAAGGGAAATCCAGGGAGGAAAAGCCATAATTTTCTATCTCTAGACATTATCTAACCACACATATAATTAGAGTGTTGGGTTTTATCTCTAAAGTGTATTCCAGCTCTCACATTTATGCTTCTAATACCAGGGAGAGGATGTGACGACTATGGTTGATGTCTTCAATAGATATATAAAAAGGGATACTTAGTCACTCATTCACAACCATCAGCAGCAATTAAAATTTTTCAGATTTGTGGCAATGGAGACACCATCAAGTGATAAATTCTTACTACTAGAAAAATCACAGCAGAAATGATAATGGCCCACGACCCACTGGAGGTCTCTCATTTTATTTTTCCTCCTTTCTTTGAGGCTCCACTTGTTATTTTCTGGCTGTGGCTCTAGGCTGCGAGGCACTTTTGCTCTCATTAAGAAAAAAACCAGAAACACTTTTTCCAGAAGACCCTCCATTCCCCAAAATGAGCTTAGTGAAGTTTGATTTTATTTTTATAAGAGGCTCCTCTTCACCGGTGGCTCCAGCTCAGCATTATTATTCTCCTAATTGGGAAGCAGAGTCCTCAGACCTGAGGGCGATTCCTTTCATTGTGTTTCTCTCTTCCAGCTTCTCCTCAGCGGGGAAGATCTGAACATCAAGGAACCAGTGTGAGGCTGTGAAAAGTCAGCAGCTGTTCTCCTGGGGGAGTTAGAGGGGCCTGGGTTGTAGCCCTCAGAAAAATTGCTCAAGAACGACAGCTCTCTGTTTTCTCTGCTTTGTCTACTCCCTTGAAAATAAACAGAAACACCCTGGGATGTTTTGTCCCACATTTGCTGTTTCTGAAGGATTTTTTTTACCAAGCTTTTTTTTGAGACAGTGTTTCACTATGTTGCCCTGGGTAGAGTTCTGTGGCGTCA
>CAUYQV010113970.1:0-23080 GCA_963574575.1 Galagoides demidoff | reverse complement strand
ACCATCATTCCCAGCAGACCCTAGATGTGCTTTGGCTTTTTTTTTGAGACAGAGCCTCAAGCTGTCGCCCTGGGTAGAGTGCTGTGGCATCACAGCTCACAGCAACCTCCAACTCCTGGGCTCAAGCGATTCTCCTGCCTCTGCCTCCTAAGTAGCTGGGACTACAGGCGCCCGCCACAACACCTGGCTATATTTTGGTTGCAGCCATCATTGTTGTTTGTTGGGCCTGAACTGGATTCAAACCCTCTAGCTCAGGTGTGTGTGGCTGGCGCCTGTGGCTGCCATACGCACTGAGCCTAGATGTGCTTTTTAAGAATTATGATCATACTAGATATTTTGGGACTTCAAGATACACAAACTAAATCCTGATTTTTGCCGCTTAAGAGTTGTGTGACTTTGGTCTGCTGACTCAACCTTTATTAAAAATGAAGGTGACAGCAGATGTCTCTCAGGGTGGCTGCACTGTGAAGGGCAGCCACGCCAGCAGGCAGCTGCATACTGCTCTCCCTCCCAACCTAATGCCCAATTCCCCCACAGTGCACCCTGCTGAAAGACAGGGCTAAGACAAACACTTATCAGAACTGAGTGGATGGCCAGGAGGACCAGGTTGGTGTCCCAAGCACAGCCAGGACCAGAGACCAGAAATCCAGGTTTCATTCTTTGCAATATTTAGCTCTTACCATGCTCAGGGTTATGTCTGTAGTTGGACCAGTGTCTTAAAGGGACCTCAGCACCCAACTGGGTCCTGATGGTGGAGGAGCTGAGATCTGAAGAGGCCAGGAAGGGGAAAGGAAGGGTTGGCCGCTTCTCCTTCTAAAAGCTATGGCAACTCCAGGCTCAGGACTCTGCTTTGTGAAGAATAAGTATCTCGCTGGGCCGTAGTACTGGAGGGGGACTCCCTCCTACACCAGGCTGAGCAGAAGACATACACCAAGGGCAAGGTGCAGGCCTCGCCAAGCACCGCACAGCCAGAGATGCCTGGTGGAGCACCTGCCCTTGGGGACTACACCAGCATCATGCCAGGAAATGGAGCCCAGGCACAGCAGGGTGGCAGCACTCGTCCCCACCACCTGGCACAAGTTCCCTCTAATTCCCTTGGTATGGTTCTTGTTCCCACTTCACAGACATGGTAACTGAGACTTAAGGTAAGGAATCAGCCCAAAGCAGACTTGACTGAAGCAGAGTCAGGAGTCCTGAAGACAGGTTCTTTTCATTTCCTCCCTGTGAGGTCAGTCACAGCTTAGCAGAACTTGCCTGGGACAGGGCCCTGGGCCCCACATGTTCCCAGAGACAGAAGACAGGAACTCTAGGCCAAGGTCACAGCTCTGGGTGTCTGGGCCTATGTGCCACTAAGGCTGGACGACAAAAGCCAGCTGTATGGGCTTCAGTGCTCCCCTCCAGGCCAGCCACTCCCCATCTGTCCCCACTCCACCCTCCTGTCCTGCCTGGGAAATCTGACAAGTAGTCCAGAAACTTGGGGCCACAGAGCTGCAGCCATTCAGGGATCCCTTCTTTGTGGGCCTGAGGAGGGAGCTATATTTAGAAAGCCCAGAAGCTGGCAGGCCCCAAGCTGCTGATGGGGACACAGCTTAGATCTGGCAAGGATATGGGGCTGGAAACTGCCCCAGTCTTTCTACAATCATGTGAAATAGTGGAAAATGGCAAAGGAGCTGTCTGAGTCTTTGATTTTCCAGTTAGTTTATAAAAAGGAAGAGAGGCTCTGAGGACGCAGAAGCCAAGCTGTGGAGAAGGGTGGGAATAGCAAGCGAATTTCGTCTGTGCGGGGCTGGAGGGTGCACTGCTCCCAGGGCTCTTCTGCGGTACCTCCTTCCTCCCACTGGCTGGGCACTTGGTTCTGCCACGCTCCTCAGAAATCCCAGATGTCCTCATTTGTTCTCAGGAGGCCCACGGGAGGAGGCCACGTGGAAAGTACATCTTCAGGGCAGGGAGTGAAGGCCAAGGGTGCGTGGAATGGAGGCGCAGGGGCCTCCAGCCACCAGAACTTGCCTGCCCTCAGGGGTCTGCACACCGCAGCTGGAGGGGAGGCCAGAGGGACGCTTAGCGTCTACTGTTTGCCTGTATGTGCTTCTGACTTTCACCTCCCTTTCTGGTTCTCCCCACCACCCTGCGAGGTCAGTTGCGCTCTTGGTCCATTCTTGTGCTGCTACATAGGACGCCTGGGTCTGGGTGATTTACAGAGAACGGAGATTCCCAGGCTCACATCTGGAGGCTGAGAAGTCCATGATGGAGAGGCTGGAGACCAGGGAGGGCCTTCCCACTGTGTTGTCCCAGGGCAGGAGGAGGAAGGGGAGCAAGAGAGGGCAAGAGAAAGGGGTCAAACTCGCCCTGTGCGATGAACCCACTCTGCAGTAAAGGCACCAGTCACTCACTTTTCCTACAACATTCTACTGCTGACAGATGCCCAGTAAGGATTTGTGTCCCTCCAAGTTCGTATTCCGAAGTCCTAACCCCCAGCACCTCAGAATGGGACCTTATTTGCAGATCTGTGAGACAAATTCCTAAGTCACCCTGTTGGTAGTACTTTGTTACAGCAGCCTAAAAAATTAATCAGTGCCCCTCCCCCTAGAACAAGCCAGTAGCCCAAAGCTCCTCTGTTTTGGCTCTTCCACACACATTCAGCCCTCAGCATCTCCCTGCTGGGAGGTGACAAGGGAAGGTCCAGGGGGAGGCCCCCGTGCATTCTGAAGACCACTGAACAACAGGGAGCAGGACAGGGTTTCCTGGCTGAGTTCACCATCACTCCGAGAGTCCTAGGAGCTGGTGCCTCAACTGGTTCGTGGGCCCACACTCGGGCTGTGTGGGGCTCAACACAGGCTCTGGGGCCCAGCCTGGGTTTGACTATAAGTTCACTTACAAACGAGGTGATCTGGGGGAAATTACTGAGCCTCTCTGTGCCTCCCACCTTATGAGGTTGCTGGATTAAAAGAGATAATATGGCCAGGTGTTGTGGCTCAGCCTGTAATCCTAGCACTCTGGGAGGCCGAGGTGGGTGGATTGCCTGAGCTCATGAGTTCCAGACCAGCCTGAGTGAGAGACAGACTCCCATCTCTCTAAAAACAGCCGGACATTGTGGTGGGCACCTGTAGTCCCAGCTCCTTGGGAAGTTGAGGTAAGAGAATGGCTTGAGCCCAAGAGTTTGAGGTTGCTGTGAGCTGTCACACCACGGCACTCTACCAAGGGTGACAAAGTGAGACTCTGTCTCAAAATAAATAAATAAATAATAAAATAAAATAAAACAAAAGAGATAGTATGTGTGCAGAGCTTGGCAGCCTCTACCTAGAACATCTCTCCCTTCAGTGAGAGGGAGTTGCGAGGTCCATTCTTGTGCTGCTACATAGGACACCTATGTCTGGGTGATTTACAGTGGATCTCCATCTGGAGGCTGAGAAGTCCATGATGGAGAAGCTGGCGACTGGGAAGGGCTTTCCCACTCCAGATATGAGCCCGGGAATCTCCGTTCACTGTAAATCACCCAGACACAGGTGTCCCTCGTAGCAGCACAAAAATGGACCATGGGCACAACTGACCTCGCAAGGTGGTGGGGACCAACTCATGTCAGGAGTGCAAATAAGGCTTCTCCTGAGCTTACGCCTGGGCCGATGGATCTCCTCCCCTTCACAAGTACTTTCTCTACTGAAAAGGCCCAGATTATCAGGCGGGAGCCAAGGCTCTTACTCATTTCCACAGGACAACCTCCTGCCTCATCCTCGGCACTCTGCTATGTGGCAAGACAAGAAGGAGATGAACAGTGGCACAGAACTGTAGGAGGGCCCTGGGCTGGCCACCTTCCCAGGGGGACAAGCCTGGGCAAGTGGCACCTTATTTCATCCTCACACTGTCCGGCCTTCCAGTGCAAGCAAGAGAGGCCCCATTTTACAGACAAGGAAACTGAGGCAGCGAGATGAGGCTGCTTGCCACGGTCATGAGTCAAAAGTGGCAGGGCTGCACTCAAATGCCGCCTGACTCTGTTGAGACGAGGGCAGCCGCTGGGGACTGCATAGGTAGGATGTGGCCATGTGGGGCAACAGAGTGCTCCAGAGCTCCGGGGGAGGGGACTGCCAGCTGTGCCCTTCTGTGCAAGAGGGACTCAGAGCCGTCCCCAGCACTGGGTGACTGCAGGGTGACTAGAGAACTAGGAACAGGAAGGGAGAGTAGCAGGCAGCCTCCCTTCCCTTTTCATTCTATGGAATTTCTAGGTCAGGTTTTCTCCATTCCTGAAAATCCTTTTTTGATCTTAAAACCAGGTCCATCAGAGGAGCCTGTAGGACACACGCTGTCTGAAACAGCAGGGTACCACCGGTCTTTCCTGGATCCTTCACTGGAAACTTTCAGCCTGCACAGGGTGGGGCAGGCCTCAGACCTCACCAAGGGGTTCTGGCCTGACCCACGCTGCAGAGACTGCCCTCTGGAAAAATCCAGGAGAAAGCCAAGAGCCCACAGGCACCAGCTGTTATCAGCCTGCAGTGCCAGTGTCTGCCAAAGTCTGGGCGGCCTGGGGCTGCTCTGCCTAGTCACAGCCCAGAGAGAGGAAGATGGAAGATGCCCCTGGGGCTGGGGACCAGGACATGAAGGATGCCTGCTCCTAGCCCTTCCATGCCCTCTGTGCCCGGGTCATTCAAGACACTGTCTTGGAGTTCTCTCTCTCTCCTCTTCCTGCCCCCAGATGCAGGGCTCCCTGGGGAGCCTCCTCTCTCCATCAGCCTCTGGAAAAGTTTGTTCCCTTCTCCAGAGAGCTTGTCCCGCGGCCAGGCCACAGAGAGCCAGCCGCACTCACAGCCCTTCCCAACACATTCTTTCACTCTGAGTGGCATTTCCTCCCAAGAACTCAAACCTTTTAATTCCAAAGGAAACTTCTGCATGTTCCCAAGTCATCTCTGATCAACTGAGTGGCTGTCACTAAGTCTGGGTTAGAAACGGTGGAGATAGCCCTCTCTACTCACTCTTTGTCAACACTTTCCTGGGGTCTGTGACTCTACACAGCCCCTGCGCCTGTTCCAAAGGCATGTGATGGAGGTGGAACCCCAGACCCGGGCTGGTTTGTCCTTCCCCAAACACATCTAGCGCTCTAGATGAAGAATATGGGAATTTCAGGGCCCAGAACATCAACAACATCACCATTCCTGGTCCTACAGCACTCCTGGGTCTCCCAGGAATACACGGAAGGACTCAGGCCTGCCTCGCCTCAACGTGTCTGGGTTCCAGATTGCACGGGACCCCTTACTTCAAGGTCCTCAAAGTAAGATTTTCAGATTTAGTGAATAAAACTACAAGACACCCAGTGAAATTTGAATTTTAGGTAAATGATGAATAATATTCTAATACAGTGTGCCCTCATTATTGCATGGCATAGACTGATACTAAAAATTACTGTTATCTAGGGAGTCTTGTATATTATTTTGCCAACTGGATCAACAGGGGGTGATTCAGCCAGAGTGTTCTTTGGAACAGAGAGTGGAATGGCCTGGGTCAGGGGAGGAGGAGCCAGTGGCCCTAGGAAGAGCTATGTCCAGGAAGGTAAGCCACAAGGGCCTGGTAAGCTCCTGACCTTGGCCCTCAGTATTCCAAGGGGGGATGCCAGGAGGTGCTTGCCCACCCCTCTGCCAACGCAGAGTCTGACCTGTCTTCAGGGCCTCTGTGTGTCAGCTACAGCTTCTGCACAAGGATTCTGTATGAGGACAGTGATCCTCAGACATAGTCACAACCTCCAAGATTTATTATGTTTCCTATGTGCCAGAGCAGTCCTATGTCCATGAATTACATTAATTCATGTAATCTTCAAAACAATCCACTGAGAAAGGAGTGTGATTATTCTTTTCTATTTTACAGATGAGAAAACTGAGGCACAGAGAGGCCAAGTAACTTGCCAAAGTCACACAGTGAGGGAGTGGTGCAGCTGGGATGTGAACTTAGACAGCAAATGGGGGCCAGGATCCAGGAAGATGCTCCCGGCTGAGTGTCCCGTGATAAAAAGAACAGCTGCAGAAGTAGGGGACAGACAGGCTCCCCAGTAGAGCAAAAGATGCAAATCCTAAGAGTGAGAACTCCTGAGTTCCACCTGGCACCTGTCCTGTTCCCCTTATCCACTCAGGGGAACAACCTGCCTCAGCCTGTGCTTCCCCCACCTACAAGGGGCCCTGACCATACTCCCCTTTTGTCAGGAAAATGGGGGCTGGGCCCAGCAACAGGAGCTGCCCCCTTGCAACTGTTACTGTTTCTGTGGTTCCTTGCTGCAGACTCCAGGCTGGAAACTTCCCAGGGCCTACAGTGCCTGGTTACAGTACAAAACAGCCAGGCCCAGGGCGGTCTACAAAGGGTCCCCATGTGATTCCAGAAGAAATGCTTCTGGGGACTAGCCCAGGGCCAAGTTCTCACCAGGTTCCCAGGAACTAAATCAGACCTGGGTCCCAGGAGAAGATGCTGAGTGCCAGACAGAAACAAAGCTGGCTCCAGTCTTTTCCAGCTCCACCCTCCTGAGGGGGCTCTATTTCTGCCTAGCTCCTGCCAGGAAGCTGGCAGGGAAGGGCACTGGCAGCTTGGGGATCCCTCTTATGGGGTCTCCTCGCAGACAGGGAATGGGGGTCCCCACTGGCACAGTATGGCAGCAAAGAGGTGAGTCTCCAGTGCAGCCTGTCTCCCTCCCCACAGACTCCTCCTGCAGCCCCTTATCTGCCTAAAATGCAAAGCTGATTATGCTTATCCCTGATCGTAATTGTTCTGAAAGCTGCTCCAGCAGAGCCCCCAGGAGCCTGAGGGTGGGAATAATTCAATCAACACATAATGGAGGAGACAGCCCTCCTGAACAGCAGCCTGCAGACGTGATTCTGGCAGAATAAACACTGTGACTAGGAAGGGGCAGTGAAGGCGGAAGTGCAGCCCCCAGGGACAGGGCAGGGGTCTGGAGGTCGGCACTGAGGAGCAGCTGCAACCCACGGCGGTGTGCTCCTCAGTAGCCTTGACCTCTCTTGGCTTTAAATCTCACTCACCAGCAACCTTCAGACAACCAACCTGGCCTGGCCAGGACTCTGACCCAGAGCAGGTGTCTTAGGTGATGTCCCAACACTCCTGCTACTGGAGAGAGATGCTCCTCGTCCAAATTAAGAACCTGGCCTTTCAGCTTACACATGAGTGAGGTCTGAATTTAGTTAGCAAGAGGGCTGAGAACATCTAGTTTCTGGATCTGAAGGGCTTAAGGGGCCCTGGACCCTCGCAAATTCACCAAGGTCTTGAATCCCCACAAGACTGTCACCCTGAGGATATTCCACCATGACCTAGAGTCAAAAAACTCTGCAGGGCACACAGAACTCTCAAAGGTCAGTTCCCAACCTGCCTTCCAACCGGAGTTTTCTGACCCAGATTTCCCCCCATGGTTCCAGATGCCCCTACTTCCCTCATCTGCTGAATTTATCTTTAAGGAGCAGCACAAACATCTCCTCAATGAAGCCTCTGCCCACATGGAGACTTCCTGTACTAATCTCCCAGCCCTGCTGGATGAGACAGGAACGTTTGGACACAAAGGATCAACAGGTGTTTATAAGATTTATGAAGACTGAGCTGGGAATGCTGAGATTTAGGCTGAGAGGGTGATGAGCGTCCACTATTGGCTTTCCTCCCTGAGAGGAGACCCTGTCTGGGAATAGTCAAGGTGACCCATGGCAAGTTGGTCATTGGTGTCTCCACACCACCCAGGCAGGAGGTGTCTCCATCCCCACAGCCTCCTGAGACTTTCTCTTGAATCATTGCTGCTTCTCCACCCACAGCACTGACAGCACCTGTGGACCCAGGGATCATTTCTAGAAACAGAAATCAGTGTTCTCACCCCCCAACCCTCCATCCACTCCCCAGGAGGTCACCTGGGCTCCAGTGGCTCACGTCTAGTGAACCAAATGTGGAGACGGTGACTCTGCTTGGCTTCACGCCTCGGTCCTAAGAGGTACTGTCACTTCCATTTGGTTCTTCCCTTGGGCAGCTTCTTGTCCTCTGAGTCAAGCCACCATGCTGTGGGGATGCCCAGGCCACCATGCTGATGGGCCACAGTCCCAGGCAACAGCTGGGAGCACAAGTGAAAAGAGACTCTGGGGGTCTCCAGCCTTGGGCACTGAGTCACCGCAGCTTCAAATCTGAGGTCTCAAACTTCACGGCCAGAGACAAACCATCCCGGCATCACCTGTCCAAATTCCTAACGCACGGAATCCAGGAGCATAACAAACATGTGTTTACACCGAGTTTGGGGGTAATAGATAAGTGGAACGCAGTGCATCCAAACTCGCCCTTGGCCTTGCCAGTCTTCCTGCCTGGCACTTTAAAGGTGGTGATGTCAGGGCTGGCAGGTATTGCCAGTGCGTATGAGGGAGGGGGTCGCTTCCCCTGCAGGTGGACAACTAAGAGCACAAGGGCAGGCAGTCGTCTAGGGAGAGGAGGCTGGCTAACATCCCTCTGGCCTTGGGCAGGCTGGGGCCTCCTAGCCTGCTTTGCAGCTCTCCACGCCATTTTCCTCACCCAGGCATCTCCCTTTACTCTTCAAGGGTCAAGCAGAGCTGGCATCTTATGAACCCGAATGCTTTTCATAAGACATCAATCCTTGCTGGTATCCTGGTCCCTGGGTCAGCAGCTGGGGATGCTCCCTTGGTCTCGTCCTCCAAGCCCACCCCTCAATCCCAGCCTTGACCCTATGATGCTGGAAGTCCAAGGTGAAGGTCTTTATGCTTTCCCTCTTTTTAAAATAACTGTTTCAAGCAATGAACAGTGGACATCAGAAGCCATGTGGGGAATGATGTGGGCCCTCCAGGGTGGTCTGGGGAGTCATAAGTGCTCCTTGACCATGATGTGTCAGGTGTGTGAGGACAGCCCTTTCCTCCTGGAAGAAACACATGCAGGGGACTATGACAAGCCCTCCTAGAGGGCACAATGGACCCTCCTGGGAGAGAAGGGTCTGGACTGCGGCACTCCAGGAAGCCATAGCAGGGAGGTTTTCCCCAGAGCTGCCACGTGGCACAGGTCCGAGTGCTGCACCTGCTCTACTCTCAGCCTCTCATCCACATACTCAGCCTCCTCCGGCAGGCCTCTATCGCTGCGTCCTCCTTCCTGTTCCCATGTAAGAGTAACAATAGAGGACACCCTCATCCACACTTGCACCCCCCTTGCCTCTAGTCCTACAGGCCACAGCTGCTTTGGTGACACACTGGAGGTCCCTGCAGTGCTGTCATGGGTCCCAGACAAACAAAGTTCACCCCTGGAGGGCAGGAGAGCCACTGCTGTGGCAGCAATGTCCTGGGTCTTTATGCCTCCATGAATGAAGGGAAACCATGGCCAGGCCTCAGGGCAGAGGTCAGGACAATGTCTGGTTTTGTGTCCCCTCTCTCAGAAAACTTCTTCCACAGCCCCTAATGAAATCCTCTTCCTTCCACGCACAGTAGTGAACAGGACTAGATTTAGTTCATCACGTGGTTCTCTTGCACCGGGTTAGGCCTGGGATAATTCCCATGATTGGCTGTGTGAGTCCTTCATTTATTGGGATGATGGGGCTGGAGGATGGGGGAATAGGACCAGGGCAGGGCGGAAGCAGCTGCTTATGCTTTTCAGTAACTACAAAAAGCCACGTAGGATCTGAGAACCTTCTCACTGCTCAGCCTCACTTTGGCTGCATTCAGAATGCTCCCGCCGCCTGCCTTAGGGATGACAGAGTCTCTCTGTATTTACTCAGTCGGTTTCTTGTTTACTCCTTCTGTATGCGTCAGGGAGCTGACTCAGCCTAACTCAAACTATTACAACTGGTTTTGCTTTGCCTTAGAAGGAAGAAAGGACACGTGCCATGTCCCTGCACACGTGGAGCCCTGGGAGACGCTGCTCAGACCAGGGCTAGGTCCTTAGCAGACAGCACTTCTGAGACTCAGCCCCGAGGCTCACAGTCTGAGTCATCTTTATCTCTGTCCATTCCCAAGGCTTGAGGCTGGGGCCTTCAGTAGGACAAGTGACATCCTCTCTAAGGAAGAACCAGGTTCCAGGGCCTGTGGTCCTTCCTGACACATCAAACATCTCCCCTGGATGTCATGTCTGCAGGTGGCAGAGGGGGGAGGGAGACCAAGGATGCTTCACAAAGCGGTTCTAGCTGCCAAGTGCATCCGAGGGCCAGGGGCCTTCTCAGAGGAAGACTGGCCCTTGCTGCTGTTGCCAACAGCAGCAGTCTGTTCAGGCTCCCTAGCCATCTAGTTACACTGGTATCAGTGGCACATCTGGGTGACTCCTACAGCTGAAGTGGACCCCAATCCCAGCATGTTCAAGATTCTCCAGGATGGGCATAATGTAAGGGTATATGGCACACCTCCTAGGTGTGGGACACAACCACAACAGGGACTTTACCTAACAATGCAAACATTGAAACCTAATTGTTTGTATCCTTATATTAATCTGAAATAAAAAGAAAATAAAATAAGGGGTCTGACCACTCTAGCAGCCTGATGACGTTTACGGACCCCTTCTCAGAATAACACATTTAGATGAGTAAAGGAAACCAGGCATCCTTACAAACGAAGGCTGCACTGAAATACAGTTATCAAAATATTTTGAGATCTAGTATTTTATGGGGTTATCAACTTACCACATAGCTAGATCAAGGGCAGGTCTGACAGCTATCTTAATTTCTAAATAATGAACGTAAATGCTATTTCAAGATATGTGTAACAGTAAGAATATAAAAATGTCTGTGATTGCTATCAGTACAAAGGCCTTGTTAATAACACCATAGTTTGTTGCCTACATTTAAGGTTAAAGGAAGTGCTCAATTTAATTTAAAAGTAAGTGAAAATAAAATGCATTTCTCTTCCCACGAGTTCAAGCCAGATTAAGAAGGAAATTCTGTTGTATGCCAAAGGTTAAGAACCACTTCTTTGACTTGGCGACTGTAGCTCCATGGTTAGGGTTCGAACCCGGCCCAGGCCTGCTAAACAACAATGGCAACTGCAACAAAAAAATAGCTGGGCGTTGTGGTGGGTGCCTGTCATCCCAGCTACTTGGGAGGTTGAGGCCACAGAATTGCTTAACCCAAGAGTTTGAGGTTGTTGTGAGCTGTGACACGAGAACCCTCTACTGAGGGTGACATAATGAGACTGTCTCAAAAAAAAAAAAAGAACCACTGCTTTAGTGCTTCCAATCCATCTCCGTCTTTTAACAAATATGGCTCGGCTCTGCACCTGTGGCTCAATCGGCTAAGGCGCCAGCCACATACACCTAAGGTGGCAGGTTCGAATCCCCGGCCTGGGCCCACCAAACAACAACGATGGCTGCAACCAAAAAATGGCTGGGTGCTGTGGCGGGCACCTGTGGTCCCAGCTACTTGGGAGGTGGAGACAGGAGACTCCCTTGAGCCCAGGAGTTGGAGGTTGCTATGAGCTGTGATGCCATGGCACTCTACCCAGGGGGATAGCTTGAGGCTCCGTCTCAAAAAAAAAAAAAAAACAAATATGGCTCGAAGAATTCCCTCAATTGCCTTTAAAAGAAGAATAGGAAAAGATAAAGAAAATGTAAAGCAACAGAAAACAAAAGCAAAGTTGTTTTTCCATGGGCAAAAAAAAGTCACTTCCCCAAGCACTCAACTCCAGGCGGGTGCCTGCCATCCCCCTGGGCCTCTGCTGTGCTCCCAGCTTCCAATCCCCTCCAGCCCAACTATTTCCCAGCCCTCAGCATTATTTTTTTCTCTCCCTAAAATGTTCTTGCACGGTGAGGACAAAAAAGGGGCTTCTGGAATTTTTAAAAATTTTCAAGTTGAATCATTTCAGTTAATGAACCTGGCAAAAACCTGAATATGTTTCAGTCATGAAAAAAACATATACTCTGACCTCATTTTGCTCGTAAGCATTTACATCAGATTTTGCTCCCCCTTCGTGAGATGGCAGGAAATCTGGGACACTTCAGCTCCAAGGGAGAGGCTGTGTGCAGATGGCCTGGGAAGGTGGCACACCCAGGTTTCCTGATTGATGGCAGACACCTCGGAGCCACCCACTTCACAGTTACCTCAGTGGAGCTCGTGGATTCCGTGTGCACAAACACCAAGGAACCCAGCTCATTGTAGGGGCAGCCCCACCTCTCCCAGCAGAGACCTGGGCCAAGAGCTCTGAAAAGACACTCCCCCAACAGGGAGCTGCCCAAGTCTGCTTCCAGGCCTTGCTGGGCAAGCCTGGATAAGTCATTTACCTGGACTGGCCTGCAGTTTCCTCACCTCTAAATAATTTTAGTTCTAAATTTTAAAAATTTTATCCCCTCTAAAATGGGAATAAAAAACCCTGACTAGTAACGTGGCTGAAAAAAATTAAGCATGATAAGCATGCCCCACATATCACAGCATGTGCCAGACATTCTAGCATTATCAGCAAGTTTCCCATCAGGGCTTTTTGTAGGGCTGGGCTGTGCACTACAAGGAGTCTAGGCTTTTGAGTAAGCAGACTTATTTCCAAATCCCAACTCTGCTATTTACTAGCTGGGTGACCTTGGCAAGTCACTCTGTGCTTTTAACTCCTTATTTCTTTTCATACAGGGTCTTGTTCTATCATTTAGGCTAGAGTGCAATGGCATCACTACAGCTCACTGTAGCTTCAAACTCCAGACTTGAGCAATCCTCCTGCTTCAGCCTCCAGAACAGCTAGGACTGCAGGTACGTGCTACCACACCCAGCTAATTTTTAAAGTTTTTTATAGAGATGGAGTCTCACCATGTTGCCCAGGCTGGTCTCAAACTCCTGGCCTTGAGTGATCTTCCCATCTTGCCTCCCAAAGGACTGGGATTACAGATGTGAGCCACCACACCTGGCCTAACTCCTCACCTTTAACACCAGGCTAGTACCCCCCTTGTAGGTGGGTTTGGTAAGAGTAAAGAAAACAGCTTATATCAAATGGTCACACAACACGGGCACAAGGTAGAAGCTCAAGGATATTCGTTCTCTTTCCTTTCTCACCCTCCAAATCCCAGCAAAGCTATGGGAGGTAGAGGGAGGGTGTGGGGAGCAGCTCTGCCAGAGGCACACACTGCCCCTGACTACTGACTACAGCATGTGGGCTCTCTCTGGAGAAGGAGGTTCCCATAGACATCGTCAGGGAAAACAGAACCCCAGAAGCAGTGGGAAAAAGCAAAAGTTACTGAACGGGGAAACTTGTACGTGTGTAGCTGAGCCTACATTCTGCAGCTTGCCAGGCTCGGGAGGGGCGGAGTCTGTTGGCCTCTGCCCAGCTCGTCACCTGGGGACCTGCTGGCCTGGGGAGCAGGTCCTGCTCCATCTTCAAACCAGGATGGATGTTTTTCCATCCTAACCACTACTCCCTCCACCTTGTGTACCTGCTGTTTCTTCTCTGGAGGCCCGATTTAGGAGACTATGGCAAATTCAAGTTGTTTTCCCAGTGTTTGTATTTTCCATATCACATCATGGAAATGTGGTGGCGGCCAGGGCCGGCCTCCTCAGACACAGGGGCATGCCACCCACTTCAAATGCTCCTGTGGGTGATTTAGAACATTCTTCTTCAGAGCCAGCAAGTCTGACACCCAATCAATGGTGGAAACCAAACAAAGTAGGTGAGAGATTCCATAGTTCCCTGACCATCCTCCTCTGACCCCAAGGGGTTCTGCCACTCCAGGGAGGGGAAGAACTTGTGTTCCTTGCCACAAAGCTGTCCTTTTGGGACTTCGGTCTTCCATGTCAGTCATTTGGGACAGGGGTCATTCAAATACTGTTGTTATGAATGACACAAGTTGTAAACAAGAGGTAGAAGGTTTATGATCAAAACTGCCCCCAAATTATGGCTATAAATTCCAATAATTTTTTTAATCAGAAATGTATTTTTTATTAAAAAGGCCAAAATTTCTGTCTAAGTTCAACTTCTCTAAACTCTAGCATCTGCATCTATAAAACAATATCTATTTCAGAGTATTATAAGGATTAGGAAATAAACATGTAAACACCCATTATATCGCCCAACAATCAGTGTTCAGTAATGCAGATGTATGAATGAGGGCAAGAAAATCACAGGGAGGCTCATTTATCAAACAAATGAAACTCACTTACATAGTTGCAGCTCTTTATTGAGTCTTTGCTGAAGGACTTTTACTTCCGTTTATATTGTCCAGTGTACACCTGGCTTATATGGCTTTCATCCATGTAATATGTTCATTCAGCTACTGAGCACCTGCCCCATGTCAAGCACAATCACAGATGACACAGGACAGACAAGGTCCCTGCCTTCCTAGAGCTCACAGTCTTTATACAATACTTTATGAACTTCTGATTTTTCTCCTCGGACCTGAGAAAACCCTTTCCCCATTGATCTTCACCATCTTTCTCAGTATGAGGCAGCCCTTCTTCTCCGAGATATTATCTCAGATGCTGAGATCTTGCTTCTGAAACAGGAAACTCCAGGTCCACAACATACACTGAATTGAACTGGAAATGAGGTTCCAGATTCAACTGCTGCATAATTTGGAGAAAAATTATATCCCCCCATCTCTGTTTTCTCATCCATAAAATGTGAGGTTTGGTCTGGAATAGGGATAAAACAGGTTTCAAGTGGTCGTCAGTGGCTGCTGGAAGTGCTGCACTGCCTTAACAGTTACAAACCAATGCAGGGGCAGTCAACTGTGCTCACAAGGATATAACTCTGCAATCAATTAGCAATGTCTGCCATGTACACAGAAGTAGAGGGATGGCAGTATGGGTGCCTCATATTTTCATGCCTGGTCTAGAGGAACTCAACAGACTGTGAATTTTACCATTTATAATTATATGAATCAGTGAAATATTGCTTTACTTTATCTTTGGCATAAGGCCTGTCTTCATACACAATAGCTTTTTCATCTGGTTTGGTCTTAGTCACCATCACCTTTGAGAACCTTCTCAGTTACTGTGTTCCAAGCAACAGTAATCTTACAACAAAATAAACATATTTACTGATTTATCACTCTCATATTCGGTAACCTGCTGCTTCCTTCCCCAAGGGGTCTAGGAAATTAGGTCAGAAAGAAGAATTTACACTTTTTGGCATTTATTAAGTGCCAGATATTTTCCATACATTGCCTCCTAGTTCTAAAACAACCTTCTCAGGCAGCCAGTAAATCCTCCTCTCACAGAGCAGGAATCAATGCCCAGGACCGTGTGGGAAGCTGCCCAGATATTCAAACCTGTAGCAGTTTGGATTCCAAATTCTATCATACTGTGCCTCCCTAACATATACCCCAATGCCTTCTTTCTTTTCCAGGAGGTGGAGGTGAAAAATGAAACTGACAATGGGTCTAGACAGAACAGTGAGATCTGGGCAAACATTAGCTGATTCAATCTCCATCCATTATTTTTCCTACAGTCCACTGGAGATATGACCAAGAATAGAGGTTTACTGCCTGGTTGGGGAGACCAGCTCAGCTTATCAGATTTGGGGCATGACTATGAATTCTCTGGAAGCATTAAATACGTCCTCCCCTCACCTTGACCTAGTTCCCTTCCAGAAGTCCCTGCTTCTGACCCTAGAAGAGGAGAGGGAACAACCAGGGTCTCCACTGGCAATGTCCCCTGGCCTACGCTTCATGACACCATCCCTACTACTGGTGAAAATTTAAAAAAACCAACACAAAACCTTCTCCTTGGAGGCCTGATCTCTCATCTGAGACCCCCAGGTGTTGTGGAAGCCCCTTTATGTCTCTGGGGATTCCTTCTGGAGACCATGGGGTTAGGTGTGGGTCTCACAAAGGAGGGCATGGAGTGGGTGGAGATTCTTGAATCGTCAAAAAATTGCATCTCTGGAACCTAGAGACGATAATCTCGAAGACGCAGGCTCCCAGGGCTGGGGGAGTTTTCAGCATGCCGGCTAGAGGCCAGGGCTGTGGGACAGGGCATTCTGGTCAGTGGCATCAGTTATGCCTCCAAGAAAGCCCTGAGGCTGGGGCTGCCATACTACAGAGGCAGCCTCCTCTGGGACCAGTGTGGGGGAGGCGCTGCCTTGTCCAAGGGTGGCAGAGACTAATAATTTTTACACAGTCCTTCAGCTCACACTGGGTCTTTGTGTCCTCTCATGTCCACAGCCATGGAAACTGAAAGCTTAAAAAATGTCCCACCTTGTCACCGCTGGTAGGAATGTAAAAGGTGCAGCTGCTACGGAAACCAGTACGCAGATCCTCAAACATTAAAAAGGGAACGACCAGATGATCTAGCAATCCTGCTTCTTGGTACGCATCCAAAAGAACTGAAAGCTGGGTCTCAGGGAGATAGCTGCACAGCCATGTTCACAGCGGTGCTATTCACAACAGCCAGAATGTGGAAGCAACCCCAAGGTGCACTGACCGACAGATGGGCAAACAAAATGTAGTGTGTTATAAACACATACACTCGCACATATCCATTTATATTGACATGCATACAGTGGGATCTTATCCAGCCTTCAAAAGGAATGAGATTCTGACACACGCTGCAACACTGAGGACACTGTACAAAGTGAAATGCACCCGTCACAAAAAGAAAAATATGGTATATTCCTCTCATATGAGGAACCTAGAGCACTCAAACTCACAGAGACAGTCGGTAGAATAGTGCGTGCTAAGGGCCACAGGGAGGGAAGAATGGGGAATGTTGTTTAATGGGTATAGAGTTTCAGATTTGCAAGACAAAGGGTTCTGGAGATTGTACAAAACAAGGTGAATGTACTGAACACTGCTGAACAGTACACTTAAAAATTGTTAAGATGGTAAATTTTGTCCTACCTATATTTTATCATAATTTTAAGAATGTTCCATTAAGAACATGGGTGGGGAAGTTAGGGAATCAATACGAGCTAAGTGTTTCCTTTTATTTTTTTCTTGTAGTACCAGCTTAGCCACCTACTAGCTCTGCTGTATACTTGCTCTGAACCTCAGTTACTTCATCTGTAAAATGAGGTCATCCAATATGGCTGCCATGTGGATTCTGTGAGGGGATGCTAGTCAGATCCCTGGCACAGTTTCTGAACAAATAAGAGAATACTGGGAATGTGGCAGCCCTCGATAAAATTTTTAAACAAAAAGGATTCAGGGGCTTTATGAGCTTTTCAGAATGATGCCAAGGTACAAGGAAGAACAGGGTCACATATCTGAGCCAGGATGCAATGACCCCATGGTGGATGCTGTCCAGGGAGCTGTGGACAGCACACACCTGCGTGGAGGAGCTCTTCAGACCCACATGCACTCAGGCTACTCAGAGGTCACAGAAAGCACTTACTCTGCAGCCGACACCATCGGTTTAATGAGATCTCAAGTTCAAGCATTGTCACTTATCTGGCCTATCTGCTGGCACAGAGCAAAAATAGGGCTCCAATTCTAAATAAAAGTTTCCAGATTTCAGGGCCCAAAGCCAGGGTACAGGCTTTGCATCCCAGAGGGGACTCAAGGCTCCAGCTTTAGCAGAATTAAGCAAAGCCCTATCCTCACCAATGTCTCTGCCGTCCAAACCACATTTTCCTGGCTCTTCCCTCTGGGAATTGCTTGGAGCCTCATTACAGTGTACAGTACAGGGCATAGTGAAGCATTGCAGATGCAGGGTATACGCCTAACTCAGCATGTATTCTCAATTCCTGGGCTGGACACTCGAAAGCCTTCTTGATCTAATCCCTGCCTCTCCCCAACATTATCTGCTGCCCCCACCCTCAGCAAAACTCAAGCTCTGGCATTCTAAACTATGTAATGTTCTTCCAGCATGTTCTTTCTACACACCTCCTTGATTTTGTTGAACAAGACATGCTGCTGAAAGAAATTCCCTTCTTCCCCACAACAGAAAATTCCTAGGTACACCTCAGCCACCACCTCTGCCAGGAGGTATCTGTTAAGAAATTTGAAGGGCCTGAGGTTCTACTTACTCTACTTACAAGATGACAAGTGAGCCTGCTGCAGTTCATGGATGCTGGCAAAAGACATGAGACTTCTGGGTCAGAGACAAAAGGCTTTATTCCTGCAGCACAGAAGTGGCATTTGTTTCCTGTCTGTGTTAGTTCTCCTGGCTCCCCAAGTCCCACACGTGCCACAGGAGCTCAGGTGGATGCTACAGGTGCAGCAAGTTTGCATAATACATAAGTAATCCTAAGCTAAGAGCATCTAAACCAGGGGTCCTCAAACTTTTTAAATAGGGGGCCAGTTCCCTGTCCCTCAGACCATTGGAGGGCCAGACTATGGGCCCCGGGATGAGTGGGCTGCTAAGCAAGACAGGCAGTGGTGACAAAAACATCCAGTGGGCCGGATAAATGTCCTAGGCGGGCTGCATGTGGCCCATGGGCTGTAGTTTGAGGATGCTTGAACCTTTGATAATGGCCTGCAAACGAATCTGCCCTCTACCATGGTGAGAGAGCTCTCTCTGTCTTCCAAGGCTATGGTACTGGTTATACAACATCCTTGAAAAGACATTCTGAAACATAGCGCAATTCATGCCTTTGCTTATAAAATGATCAGAAACTGAGCAACACATGATGAACAGATTCTTCCCCAGCTACCTGATGTGGCACCTGTGCCATGCCCCCACAATGCCTTGTGAGACCTCTGCACTAGAACACATCCATGCTGCAAGGATCTGGTTACCATTTTAGTCCACAGCTAGCCTGGGTGCTCTCTACTGTGAGAGCATCATTTACACTTATCCACAGAAACATAGTAGGTGCTAGTATGTACAAGTAAATAAATGTGCAAATAAATAAATGAACTGAGTAATTCATATTGGGAATTTGGATAGCCAGGGACAGGGGATAAGCAAATAATAACAACAAATGGCTGATATTTACTAACTTCTTAACTCTTTGGTTCTAGGCAGTGTATGATGTTTTTGACCTGGATTATTCTGTCTTATCCTTATGACAATATGATACAGAAGGTAGTTCATTAAATCCATTTTACATATGAGAGAACTAAGGCTTAGAGCAGTTAGGAAGTTAATCAAAGTCACATGGCTGATAAGCAGCAGTGTTGGACTCCCTGTGCCCAAGCTGCTAACGCCCCAGTGAAGTGCTGCTCCTATGAGAAGTCCCTTCAACCTTGTTTGTATTTGCAGGGGTGGTGGCAGTAGCAAGCACGTCACTGTCACCTACCCCCTCTGTGACTCAGCCCATCAGCCGCCTCACAGAGACACTCAGCACTCAGATGTTCCCACTGGGACTTCCCACCTCCCTAATCTGCCCCACACTGGGACAGATGGTATTTGGTCTTGGGAACAGCCTGGAATGCATAACTGACCTTTCTCCCTGGCCAAGAGAGGAAGGAATGTGGGTACCACATACAATTCAACAGCCATCCCCCTTGACCTAATAATTAGAGAAATATAAACAAAAAGGAGATATCATTTTCCCCTGTCAGATGACCACGTATTCTAATACCCACGTATTCTAATACAGCCTCAAAAACTGCTGCTGAGAACAAAATACAACCTTTCTGGTAGAAAATTTGGGAGTATCTCAAAATTTCAGACATGTACACACTTTGACTTAGCAATTTAATTTCTAGGGTTTACAACACAGTGAAAATACTTGCAAAATTGTTCAAAAATACAGATATTTAGATATTTATGCCCAAATTGTACATAATCTCAAACTCTTTTAAAAATACAAAAATCTATTAAAAGTCTCTCTGCAACCTTAAATTCCTCCAGAGATATCTATTAATGATTTAGAACATATTTCACCAACCTTTTTAATGCATGCTTTTTATAAAATTGAGATTTTTAATATAGCATATATGTATATTTTATGTTATATATACTGCTCAGTTTTTGGTTTTTTTTACTTAAGATTATGTCAAAGACAACCTTTTACACCAGCTTATATGAAATCCACATGAAACTTATTGGTTAACAATATAGTATTCTGATTTTGGCTATGGAATCATTTAATAAATTCTATCTTGAGAGATATTTAGTTTGAGGAGGGTATAACTTAATATACTAGGAATGCCCAGCCCATAAACATTGCTCACCCACATCAACTTTATTTAGGAATTATTTACCTTTTTCTTAGAATGATATAGGGTTCTTCCATTTCCTTCTACTAGTTATTGGCCTATGGAATTGTACACTGACAAAAGCCTATGCCATCACCCTCAGGGCAAGTCTATTTCCTTCTCTAGAAACCAGTCTACACCCTGCCAACTAGGGCCCCAGGCTGGAATTAGGGAGCACCTGCCCATTACTCACGCCCTGCTATTTCTTAGGGCCCAACCTTCCTCTGTCTGTATCCCCAACACCCAACCCAGACACACAGCACAGGCAAGGACAAGAACAGCAGCAGGATGAGTCAAGCTCATGGCTAGGGGCACAGAGCTCCAGCAAAGCACATTACTCAGAGAGTGAGGCAGGTGGCTGCAGAACATAATGAGCCCCAGGCTAACGTCAGGGCAAGCGATCTGGAGAGGCCTTACGCACATCCGCAGCTTCTAGTCAGATTCCATTCTTTTTATGGAAAGGTTGCCAGGAACCGGAGAAGCCAATTAGAATCCAGTTTTAATTACTTTTCAATAACAATGAACCTCGCACAAAGAGCTTTTATAAACCTTGCATTCTAGATATTCTAAACTGTGAAAGGGGAATTATAAGCTTCATTGGACAGTTGAAGAAACTGAATCACAGAGGACAGAGTTTTTTTAAGGCAGGGTTTGAACCCTGGTCTGCTTCACACCTGTTCAGATGTCTTGATTCGGTCTCAAGTTTGGCAGAAGAGAAGAAGGGCTACACGTCCTGGGACTCAGCCACCCCAGCCTCCCGGGACCTGGCACGACTGCCCAGGTGGGAGATCCACTGGGAACTGACTGAGTCTTATCCACTGCATCCTCCCTGGGTGCAGTTCTGTAAAATAGACCCCCACTGATTCGTCATCATGGCACCCTCTGACATTCCATTAAATGGATAGAGTCCAACAGCAGAAACCAAGGTGCAGGGAGGAAATAGGGCCAGCACTCCACCCCATCATTGCTCTGCAATGAATGAACAGGCTGAGGGCAGGGAAGATCTTGAGGCCTGAGGGAGATGAGGTCAATTGGGACACTTTCCCTCCCACCTCTCTGGGCTTTGAGGCGACTAGATGCTTACTGCTCCACGGAAGCAAACAAATAAAAAGTCTTTGAAAAGCTGGCCACAGTTTAACATCCCCAGGCTCCCACACAAATATCAGACTGAGTATTCACAGCCAGGAAGGAAACTGGCTTCACACTTGTAGAGAATTCCATGGTCAGCACTGGTCACTCTCTGGAACAAGGAAGCCACCGGATCACTCAAGTCTCCATGATCTAAATATTTCTGGTAGTGAAATTTGTCAACCTGTGGCCTCAGAAGTTTTAATCAGTGTTTTGATTGTACATAAGTGAATCTATAGTTTCAAACTGGGTATGTTCAGGTGAAAAGAACAAACAGACTCACTTGTTAATATCACATTCTAATGTGAAACCAGAAAGACCGCAGACGCAGGCCAGGCTAAGCTTTGTACCTTTGAGCTGTATTTTAACCGGAGAACATGTCCCTTCAAAACGGTGCCTTGTCTAACTGGGCCAGACTCTTCCTATGTGGGGACATGATTCTATAAATAAAAGTGTCCTATTAATGTACAATGGTCAGTCCATACCCCAGCTTCCACCATGTCGCATTCCCCCGGTGCCCTGCACACACGCGGCCAGCATCCATGTGCCTGCCCGCTGGCCTGCAAAGTGGGGCAAGCTGAGGGCGCAGCACAAAAGCCTCACCACAAAGACGTCAGACCACATCCCCATCAGCCGAGGCGCTCAGGTGAAATAACAAGCCGCAGTGTCCCTTTCCCCTTTCACATTTGAGTGTAAAAACAGCCCAGTGGCTTGCACATACCAGGAGCAGCTCCTAGACAGGCATATAGTGTTTCTGTCTGTAAATTTCCATGAGCCTCCTTGGGTTACCATACATATTAATACACATTCCAGCATTTGAAGAAGTGAAAATATGGGGTGCTTGGCGATTATGTTTAATTGAATTCATCTGGGAATTTTAAATCCTGAAAATGAACCCCCCTTTATAGTATTTTAAGGTTTGCACAGCATACGATTCTGTCCTTGGGAATGGCAAATCCCCCTTTTTCCCTTTAAGAGAAAGTTTCTGCAGGGTATAATCCATTTCAAAGCCAACTGTAAAAATCATTAAATCCCCAAACTAGGAAATGGGACAGTGGCGACAATGCGACCCTTGGTATTCCTTTGCCAGCAATCTAGTCTTCATAGCTTCCTATTCAGAAAAAGGAGCCCTATGTCTCTGTAAAGATGATGCTTGAGCCCTAGCTCAATGTGTTAAGATGATGGGCAGCCGGGAAGGGAAGGGTGGGCACATGGAGGAATTCTGCAGGCATATGAAACTAGATCTTGCTTCCCAGCCTCTCGACAAGGTGCTCTGACACCGAGCGAAGCTCTGCAGTGAGCACAGGTGCTGCTGTCTCTGCCACAGGACATCTCTTTCACAGGAGGCTTGAAAAGTCTCCAGTCCCTTCTCTAAAGCCTACGGGATCTGCCAACACTGGCCAGTCAAGTATCAGATGCCCCACGGTGACCCCGCCAGCCAATCAAAATGGAATTGATTCTCACAGAGAAACCCAATGAGCTCACATCCCAAAGGCCTGAGCGGGAATCCAGAAAGTCCTGGTGAGCCTCCACCATCTGGGTTCTTGGATCTACTGCGCCCCTCAACCTCCTGCATCTTCAGGACTGTCATATACAAGGGTTTAGGTCCGTGTTCTCAACCTGTGGCTCACTTTGAAACAATGAAAATAAATTCTGCCTATCAGATATTTACATCACAATTCATAACAGTAGCACAATTACAGTTATGAAGTCGCAATGAAAATAATTTTATGGTTGGGGGTCACCACAACATGAGGAACTGTATTAAAGGGCTGTAGCATTAGGAGGCATTAGGAAGGTTGAGAACCACTTCTTTAAGCCTTTTTTTTTTTTCTACATTGGAAACAAAGGTACCAGATACTTTGTTTTAACCAGGGTGGGGGGAGTTGTAAGTCTTACTAAGAATGATTTCCCTGACTCTTAAAACATACCATTCAAATAAATGTTACATTAACCATACACA
>CAUYQV010113968.1:0-18276 GCA_963574575.1 Galagoides demidoff | reverse complement strand
TAAGGCTATAATTAGGTTATAACATTCCTATGAAAGCTATAAATTAGTTTCAAAATAGGGCTGTGTACATTGGATACTTTTTCTTCCATTCTTGAGACACTTTGCTAAGAAGAACATTTTCTTGTAACATTAAAAATAATTAATCTCTCTGAGCCCCATCTTTCTCGTCTGTTAAATGATAATAATCTCCAGATTTTTTATAAGGATTAAATGATTTTCATTATCATCTCCAATTCACTAGTCTTATGAATCCAAAATTCCTTTAAAATGGCTATTGTGAAGGTTGTTAATGATCTCCATATTGCCTTCTTAGCAGGATTCAATCCAGCTAACGGAATCCTCCTGAGGCATTCTCTTCACTTCTGGGACATTCTCCTATCCACTGAGGTCCGTGGTACTTCTCAACTTCCTTTTAGTTCAATCTTTTCCGTGCAATTTTGGTGATGACTCAGTCTTGGGATCCTCTCTTTCCTTATCCTCTCTCTTCTTTTCTCCTGTATAATCACTTTCTAGGTAATTCAATCATAACATCATAGTTGTAAATGACATTAATATTTTCATGATTCCAAAATGTTTATCCAAAACCTGGACCTGTATTCTGAGTCCATATTTGTAGCTTCCTTGTCATCACCACATAGATATTTCACAGGCATTCTAAAATTAATATGTTAAGAATAACTCTTGATTTTCATTTTGAAAATAACAAAACACTTGTTGCTCAGTTACCTTCAGTGTACTAAATGTACTTCTATAAACCCAATTCTTCAAAGTGAAAGCCTAGAATTGATCACTGATTGCTTGCTTTTGCTTCGTTCTCCACACCCAGTGCAACACCAATTCCTGTGGCTTTATCTTCAAAACATGTTCCTGGTCAGTTTAATTCTATCTATCTCTAATACTTCCATTATGATCCAATCCAGCATCAATTGTCACTGTGGACTTATTAAGATGCCTCCCAATAGGCCTCTATAATTCCATTTTTGACTCTCACTATCCATTCTCCTTATAGGAATGACAAGGAATTTTTTAAAATGCAAATAAGATCATATATCTTCCCTGCTTAGAAACTTCAATGGAGTCTCACTGCTCTTAGAATAAAATCCGTATACCTTACCTTGACTACCTCTCTATCTTCATGTCATTTCCCTCCTTTCTCACTGAACGCTAGAAAACCAGGCCTCCATCTCTAATCTACCTTCTGAATCCTCTTTTTAACCTATATCTAGAATGTGTTAACCCAGATCCTTATCTCGGTTCAAATGTCACTTCCTCAGAGAGGGCTTTCTTAATTCCTCCTCTAGTTATACTATCTCATCACCCTAATTTTGTCATTTACAGCATCTCATGTAATCTATAGTTACCTTATTAATTTGCAAGTGTATTGTATGTTTTCTCAAGTAAAATATAAGCTAATGTAATCTCTATGCAAGCAAGGATGCTATTTCTTTTGTTTACTGCACTATCTCCAGAATCCGAGAATAGTTTTTGTGTCTTATAAATGCTCAGTATAAATTTGTGCAATCAATGAAGAATAAATACAAGCACTTAGAGCAATGTATATGCTCAATAAATAGCAGCTATAATTATTACTAAATGAACATACTAAAGAAGGAAGAAGGAAGAAGAAAAGGAGGAAGGGAGAGAAAAATGAAAAATATGATAAGATCAGAAGAGAAGGGTGAAGATTTTCTTAACTTTTTCTGTAAGTTTATACTTTGTTGATCTATTGATCAGGACAGGATACATATAACTTTAAAGTAACTATTCCCATTAAGCTATAAATAATTACAGATGAAAACAAATTTTGAACTGACATGTAACACCAGATAGCCTCCTTTAAAGGTGAGGGATGTTTGGACACATTAGTAGTATCATTTCTTAACAGGTCACTGCCATTATCTACTCAAACATTGAATTATTAGTAAGCTTTTCTGTAAAAGCCCATTTGAGTTCTTCAACCACTTTGATATTATTCTCTTTTGTAAACAAGTGATGTAGCTTTTGTTTATAATTGAATAATTCTAATTCTATCTAATAAAAATCTTAATCCCTTCAAATATCTTGGCAACCTGTAATAGGGTATTGTAATGAATTTATTACACCATGATTCCAAGAGTTATGGCTTTTGTTATTTCATATATTTCTGCATGAATATCTAACTACATAAGTGGTATCATCCTGTAAACTTTCCCTTATATTACTATTTTGACAAAAACAGTACAATCCTAAACCATTAAAATCATTCTCATTTGTGTTACTTAACATTTCTAAAAAATGGCTCATGGTGATAATGTTTGGCTGAGTAATATTTTAATCAATTATTTTCATTTATTTATTCAATGGTGTGTTCAGAAAATTAATATTTTATATATAAACACCCTAGGAAATAGTTATGTCTGTATGTTTTGGTTCAAAAATAAAATTAAAGCCACTTAGTGTATGAGTTCCATTAGGTAGATTGTCTGATAGTAAATTCATTAATATGCCAAAAGAAGTCAGTTTAAATACCCTATTACTTCAGTTCCCATGGTGGACTTCCTATTTAACTGTTTGCTTTGATTACCTGGAGTAGATATGCCTCGTCTTCAAGTATTTCATGTTTTTTGCTAATGAAATCCCATACTTCATACCATAAATTAAAAGTAGTATTTTAAATAGTCCTTCAACTTATAACACACTACTGTGTTTTAATCTTTCTTGAAACCTTAGCAGCATACAACTACAGGTATCTAAAGTAAATGAAACACAAACCAGGACTCAAGAACACAAAAATATAGGAGTTTAAGCATGGTTCCCTTTGTTATATACAACAGACTTAGATATATGAACTTAAAGTAAACACTGCCTATCTTTCCCTACAGTTTTTCATTTTTATGGGCTTTTGATCTGAAAGTATCTAAATTGCTATACAGATGATACTAGATAACCAGTCTCTTTGGAGATGAATTCCACCACAGAGCCATCAAATTTTGCAGACCTGAGAATTTTAATCATTTTACTTCTACACTCCTTTAGCATATTTTAAGAAGCATGAATTTAGTAAAAAAGCCATACCTGCTAGTCATAAAATAAGCAACGCAAAATATAATACTTTAATTTCAAGGTGGTAATTAAAGTAGTCTGTATAATGTGTTTTTTGAATAAAGTGTTTCAAATTGTGGACTATCATGTAGTTAGTGAATCTTAAGAAAGTGTGTTTTTTACTTCATTTGTATAAGGCCATGTTTCCAATAGATCACTTTTTCTACACAATGCTATGCAAATATCTATGGATATAGATATGGATATGGATATAGATATAGATACATTTTGCATAGCATCCCACAGAGCAAGCTACAGATATAGATACAGATAAGATATGTGTATATCTCTACTTCTCAAATTCAACATATGGGAGATCCTGAAATGAACATTCTTCCTTAAAAGACTGACAGTGCTACTAATACATTTAAAGACAAAGCCAAAAACTTCAATAATAAAACACTTAATCCGACTGATGCCAGAGATCTTCAAATGTATTTGTCTAACACAAATTTCCTCCCACCTCCACCATGTGGTCCTTATTTATTCATTCTAAAAAAATCCCTCTATAAAAAATCTTGATTGGAACAATTTCTTTTCCAAACAAAAATAGGAAGACATTGCCCATTTCAAAAGCCCAATCTTTTTTCTTATTTCCAAACTAATTTATTCTTCAGGGAATTTTACTTAAGAACAATGATATAGTAAAAATGTTCTCTCTCTTTGACGCTAAGCACCTATATGTCAATGCAATAAAACACAAAGGGAACAGCAGTCAACAACTGCTTCCATCTTCTCAGTGTGCCAATTTAGTGCTCAAGTCCTTTATTCTGAAAATCCTTCTTTCACCTTATTTCAATACTGAGACAAAGTTCTACCTCTGACTCTCTTTTCAATGCCAAAGTTTCAGTTGGCTGATAGTCCCATCAAGTCTGTTTCAGATAGTCCACTAATATCTACTTAAACATAGAACATTTTGTCCCACTTCTGTGCCTCCTTTATATCTCTTCATACCAGAAAGAATTCATCTTTTTCCCACTTTTCATCTATTGAATTAACATAAAACTTAATTTTCACAGTTTTTTTTCCATATATAATGTCCTCTTGAACATCTTTCCTTATCCCAATTTCATAATGAATTCATTATTTCCTTCCATTTTCACAGAATATTGATTATAAATCTAATTGTGCTTAAACTTATGTTTAATTTTACCTTTCTTAAGATGATTTTCCAATGTTTATAGAATATAAACCCCTGGAGAGCAGGATATCATGAATTATTCTCTGTATTATATATAGCAGTGCCATTCTCAAACTCAGTATTAATATACATCTTTGATTGATTGCATGTCAATAAATTGAACTTTGAAGCAAACTCTATTTAATCTTATGGAGAAAGACTCACCTAAATTCTAGATTTTTGTATTAATAAAATTTTAAATTTATTCGTAACTAGTATTCCTCTTTCTTTCTTAACTTGTATACTTTTCTTTCTTTAAATTATCGATCCTCACAACTTTATTCTAGAAAAAGAGAATGTATATTCCTCCTAAATGTTCCATCAATTATCCTTCACTTGAAATATAATTTGAATTAAATAACATCAGACTCTTCTTTTATGTGTTGTACAGATAGTGCTGGTAATTGTACTGTCATATTAATATAATAAAACACAAGTTCAAATACTCAGGTAATGTTTCACTAAACATCATATTCCTTATTTTCTTAAAATAACTAATAATAATAACAATAACAACAACTAAAACCACAAAAATGGGTCCAAGGCAGTACAGACAGTAATAATGAAAAAGAAAGTAAGTCAGGTAATGATATTAATGACTTCAGGTATTTATAAGTTTGGTAGTGAAGAGAAATGATCAATTTTATATTCCTAAAGGGAAAAAGAATGTAAGAACCAAGTTTTCCTGAGTCATTTCCTCTACACCTGTGCCATTATCTGAACCCAATTAAGCACATTAAGAAACATAATCATTCCCTCAACTCAACTCTGAAAAGAACTCAATTAAACCTAAAAAGTGTGAGCATAAAATTTTTGAATACCTATCACATCACCCAAAAGATAGTAGTAAAAAATGAAAACAAATATTTTCTACATTTATCAGACATTGAATTGATATGAATCCAGAGCAGAACACTCTTAAAAAGATATCTAACAAAACATGCATTCTATTCCCTTTGATTCTCAGCTCCAAAAATATGCTTCCCAAAGAGTTACTGTCGGTTTCATGTATGATAAGCTCACTTTCTCTTATAACTCTGTCAAAAGCCCACAAGGTACCAAAATACATCACAGTTCTGAAACTGCAAGATACAAAGACTAAAATGGAGAACAAAACCAAAACAAAAACAGCAACAACAAAAATCCTGCAACTTTCTTTTGTCAAGAAAGAAGCACATCTCTTAAGATCACAAATATGTCCCAGTCAGTATGCAAACACTGGTCCCCTTGCAACCTACATGCTGATGTCCTGGATAGGAGGCCCTGGCAGCAAAATAAAATCTCTCCTCTTCCTGTGGGTTACAAAACATAAATAACACTAAGACTGAGCTAATAAGTGGACTCATATTACCCTTTGCTGTGGCTTTCAGGAAACCTTTCATCAAATTTATTGCCAGAGCTGCTGCACATTACTGTGTCCTTTATTAGGCATTCTTCTCCCTAAAGATTAATTCAGGGCTTTATGAAGCTACATGTTCCAGAGTAATAGATGATTGCAAGTAAGTTAAGAGGTGTCACATTCACATCACTATAGACACACAGTATGGTGGTCAAATATCTGATGACATTTTTGAAACTATATATTGGCTTAAATTCACCATGGCAACTCTTTCTTTGGGGCACTGTCTAAATATGAATCTTTAAGACAGGTTCAGATTTGAGGAAGACAGATAATGTTGACTAAGAATGGCTGTAATATGTTCCCCCTACTATATTTTTAAAAGGGCAATACAACCTCAAACGAACTGAAATATTCTATCATATCACAGGATCTTGTTTCTTACCCCTTTTATGGCATTTATGAAACAAAGCTGGAGTGAACTAACAAAAATCTATGAATTGTTTTGCTCAAGTGTCCTATTTCTATGGGCATGAATTAGCACTTATTTAACTTGTACTTCTGAAGCCAATTTTGAATTTATAATAGCATGCTCATATAAATGAAATTTGAAACTTATCTACATAATTCTAACCTTATTCATTTTTTTTCTCCCCATCATTTCATCCTTATTCATTTTTTTAATCTCTCCAACAGATACTTGAGTTCCTAGTATCTGTTTGCTACTCTTATAGGTATCAGGGAAACATTGTTTTCAACTGGAAAAACAGCTAAGTTGAATTGATGTTTTAAGTTCTACATAATGTAGAAATGATTAAATTTACCATTTAAATATTTGTGCCTTTGAAGACAGAGCTGTGTCTAAATCACCAAATACAATGTAAGATAGATATTTAGTAAATTCTGATTGGCACAGTCAGCAGAGAGAGTTCTTTTGTATTATTTACAAAATTCTCTTTGTAGGGGGCGGCACCTGTCACTCAAAAGGGTAGTGTGCAGGTCCCATATGCCGGAGGTGGTGGGTTCAAACCCAGCCCTAGACAAAAGTCTCTATGTAAACTTTTGATTATACTATTTTGCCAAATTTATTGTAAATTGAAATTTCTTTTTTTCTGTTTCCCAAAATGCTTCCTATATTTGAGATCAATATCAAAGTAGTGTTTACACATTTTTACTAAGGGTAATATTTATAAGATATGGAAATTGCTAGTGTAAGTTATAACAACTTGAAGGGATTCTTTGGGGAAAAAAATAACTGTGTATATTTCTATGACTACTTACTTTGTGCCAGACATTATTTAAAGTGCTTTACATATATTAAGCAATGACTATAAGTTAGATACTATTATCCTGATTTTATAGACCATAAAGCTGAGACAGAAATTCACACAGCTGATGAGATATAGTCAGAGACTGAAGGCTAACTTGTTAGTACCTATGTCACTAGCTCTCAGGAGAGAGACAGACAGAGAAAGAGAGAGAGAGAGAGAGAGAGAGAATGAGCAACAAACAGGAGAGATTATCTTGCATTGTAGCCAGATAATTTTGAACTATGAATCTTAGAAATCTTCTGTATACCTACAATCACAATTTCCTGATAGATTATTCACGGTGCTATATATAATTTGATGGTGGTCACTTGAAATGAAAATAGAAATCTTATGTTTGCTTTTTCTAACAATAGGTTAGGTTGTTTTATAATTGCCAGTTTTTACAGATGTTAACTTTCCTAACAATATGGCCATAGTGACTCCTCTGTAACCCTCTAATTCACCATTTCATACTCACAACTAGAAAAAAATAGCACTTGCAACTGAGAATTATGGACACTTTGATAATATGGAATAGAAAAACAATTACAGGGCATAAAAATGTACTGCCATCATTTAGTATGAATTAAAATCCTAATGATTTTTCTTGACTTGGCTTCACCCATTCTGGAAGGCAATACAAACTGAGATTTGTTATATTTTTCTTGTTAGAACTATTATTTTTAAAAGTCCCTTATGCATGGTATTTTCCCATGCAAAAAACACTTCAATAATTATACAACAGTTTTTCACTGCTCAAAAGGAAATAATTAGGGTAAACTCTTATGCTTAAAAATTTGGCTATGTAGAAGTAGGCTGTTTTAATGTACAGAAGTGATATGTGAAGAATCTAAATAAGTCTACTCCTTAGTCTCTCTTCTATATTAATAGTGTGAACTTTCTTTAAATCATTCCCATGTTAGTGTAGAAAGTTTCCTGGGATTAAACCTTCTAATTAGTTCTTAATATGCTTTTCTTGGAGAAGCTTACTATAAGAAGCCACTTGTTAATCTGTGAATATGCTAGGATCCTGTTTAACATTATTTTACTATTATTATTTAGTTAGTATTTTCATCTATTCATGGATCAAAACAAGAAAGTTTTCAAACTTTTTTTAAAATTTCAACTTAATATGAGGGTACACAATATTAGGTTACATAAAGCAACCTCTATTCAAAGAAGTATGAAGCATCCTCAGAGAACCAAAAGTAGATCTACCGTTTGATCCTGCACATCCATTACTAGGCAACTACTGAAAAGAAAAAAATAAAAACTTTTTTAAAAGGCTCACAATTTTTGGACACAACTATGTATTTGGATATTTTTAGGGTATCAGATATTTACCAAAGCTAATGCAACGCAGCAAAAATTAAAAACACCCAAAAGCCTAGAAATACTCCAAAATAGGTCATATAAAGGCCTGCATATTATTTCTATTGAAAAATTATCCTTTGGGCATGCCATTCTAAAGGTCTAAAATGTGAGAAACACTAACAAGATTTTAGAGATCCATATGCAAAAGTTAAGAATATAAAAATCAGTTGCTACACTAACCTCTAACTACTATGACAAGTGATTTCATTAAATTGTATCCACTCATATGAAACAGACATTAAATAATAACTCATCACTTTTGTGCTTCAAAAGGAGCAGGGAGACATAATGGTACTTGACTTTTGGAATGACAAAGTAAGGACTCAGCAAAAATCAATGTTCAAACTCATCAAATTTATCAAAAACAAATAATTCAAGATTCTGGAAACTGTCCAAAGGCATACAACAAATTGGGAACAGTTTATTTAAGGACAACTCCTAAATCTCAACAAGGATTATGAGACTATGTAGTATTTTAACTTGAATTGCTCCCATTTTTAAGTTCAAGCTCCAGGTTGTGGCAGTTCTACCACTGCAAGGCAGGCCATGGTAGTCACACTGCTGGAAGGTGGCTGTATAGAGTTTAAGGAAGGAGAAAGAAAAACCACGCATATAGACATTGCTGAAACCAAGCTATTCATCCACAGCTGACCATGAGGATTTGTGCACCCAAAAAGTAATAGCCATTACAGATTTCTACTGAGTTTAGATAGGAATATGTATCCCAATCTAAATACATATACATTAGCAAACTGTGGAAGCCTTATTCACTTATGGAGTTTATGAGAAAATTTTGATTGATCACCAATTCATTATTAATACTAAATTACACTGGCATAGATGTAATATCTATGAAGCCAGTTCTAAAGATAAAAGTAATAGATAATATTTGTAAATGGAAGAGTGGAAACAAAAATTGTCACAAACTACATCAGGCAGAATCTGCAGAATTTATTTAGGTAAGACAGAAATCAAACCAAACAAACAAAACATAGTCACAACAAAACAATACAGAGAGGGAGATTCAGATCCATAGACATCAAAATAAATTTTCTAAGACATCCAGTTTTCAAAAACAATAAAAATATATGAGATGCGAAAATCAAGAATATGTTACCCATTTTTAAGAAACAGAAAGAGACAGTAAAAGAAGTTGTGCTTAATATTGTGAGACATTGGACTCAATAAAAAAAGACTTCTAAATATCTACTATAAATGTGCACAAACAAATATAGGAAATAAAGACTTAAAGAATTAGAGAAATATGGGTTGACTTAAAAAAAAACAGAGACAGGATTTATTTCATAAACAATACCAAATGGAAACCTTGTAACAGCAAAGTATAGTAATTGAAATGAGAAATTCGTTGGAGGTATTCAACAGTGGACTTTAGAGTTTTAGATGACAGTGAAATGAATCAATAAGTGAAGATAAATCAATAAAGGTTATCCAGCTTGAAGAATAAGAAAAACATAAGATAAATGAACAAAGCCTCAAAGACCTAGAGACATCATCAACCATACTATCATATGCATAATGGATTTCCCAAAATTAGAACAGTGACAAAAAAGAGAAGAAAGAATATTTGAAGAAATAATGGACAAAACACTTCCAAATTTGAAGAACAACTCATTTCATATAAAGGAACAAAAGTAAGATTAACTTTTGACTTCTAATTAGGCGTAATAGAGGCCAGGAGGCAGTTGTTTGGTATATTCAATGTGTAAGGGAAAAACAAAAGAACTCTTGCCAAGTGTTCTATATCGAGGAAAACTTACCTTTTTTAATTTTTATTTTTTTATTAAATCATAAAGAGCTAGATCGTGTATACATTAATGCATTTGTGGGGTACAATGTGTTTATTTCATATACAATTTAGAGTGCTTACATTGGACTGGTTAATATACCCTTACCCAATTATTGTGTTAAGACATTTATACTCCATAGTTGATAGATCCAACAGTTACCCTTGCAATATGCACCGTAGTTGTGATCCCACCAGTAACCCTCCCTCCATCTCACCTCCACCCTCCATTCCCATCCCCCCTCCTTTATCCTTGGCTGTAGTTGTGATCTATTCTTCACATGAAAGTGTGAGTGATTGTAAATTGGTTTCATAATAGTACTGAGTACATTGGATACTTTTTCCTCCATTCTTGAGATACTTTTCTAAATAGGATATGTTCCAGCTCCATCCATATGAACATAAAAGGGGTAAGTGCCCATCAACTCATGAGTGGATTAATAAATTATGGTATATGTATACTATGGAATATAATGCAGCCTTACAAAAGATGGAGACTTTACCTCTTTTATGTTTATATAGATGAAGCTGGAAAACTTACCTTTAAAAATTAAGGTGAAAAAAAGTTATCTCTACATAAGTGATGCTGATAGAATTCATAACTATCAGATCTGCATTGAAAGAAATACTATGTTCTTTCCAGCTAAAAGAAAGCAGCATAACATAGAGAGATAAGGAAGATTAGTAAAGGTAAATATCTAAATACAAAATAATATAAATATATGCTTTCCCTTTTTACTTATAACATTTTTAAAAGACAGCTGCATGAAATAATAATTACATATTATACAATTATAAAACTTTTTATATAATATATAGAGATGTAGTATACATGAATAATATCACAAAGAAATGGAATTAAAATAAAAATGCATTGAAGCAAATTGCATAAATTTATTGAAATTAAGTTACCAAAAAAAGAATGTGGTGAGTAAGAAAGCATATGTAAGCTATGATTGAATTATGCCCTCAAAATTTGGAGATAGATCTTTCAGGATATAATTTAGGTTAAATAAGGTAGTAAGAGTCTGGTCTTAATTTGATAGAATTGTTAATTGGTGGATTCATAAGAAGAAAGATTCTCTTACTTCTTTCTCTCCTCTATCCTCTCCCTTCTCTCTCCTCTCTCTCCTACAAGTACTGAGTAAAGGCCATGTACACCCACACCCATAGTGAGAAAAGCTAACCATCTGCAAACTAGAAAGAGCATTCACTAGAATTTGACAATGATGGCAAATTCATCTTAGATTTCCAGCTTCTAGAACCATGAGAAAATAAATTTCTACTGTTTAATCCACCTAGCATATGCTATTTTTTAATGATAGCCGAAGCAAACAAAGACATGAGGCCTATAATAACTATTAAAAATGTTGAAAAAATAGTAAAAGCAGGCAGAGGAATTAAAGTTGAACAGGGGAAAAAAAGCTGTTCAACAAAAAATAACTCAGAGAAAAAGAAATACAGGACTGGGATCTAAGATATACAAAACAAAGCGTAAAATAACAGATGCAAAACATGAACAAAATACTTGCAAGGTAAATCCATAAAACTGAAAAAAGGATTTTACATAATGAATAGGAATGTGAGGTTGGCTTAAACTCAGAAAGTCAATAAAAGTAATGTACTCTGTAAATTGAATATGGGACAAAAACCACATGATATTCAATAAAAATTTTAAAAAATTGTTTTTTTCAGATTAATGCAAGGGTACATATGTATAATTAGGTTACATCATTTCCATTTGTTAGGTAAAGTCCAAATTGTAGTTGTGCCCCTCATCCAGGAGGCTTACCATATACCCCTAAATAGTATCCATTAGGTGAGAGTTTACCCAATCCCCTGCCTTCTCCCTTCCTTCTCTACCTTAACCATCTTCATTAATTTGTGTTTTTCTCTCATGTGTGCTTGTAGTTGTTCATCTACTAGTTTCATATAAGTATCAAGTATGCCGGGTACTTGCTTTTCCATTCTTGTGATACTTTACTTATGGAGATAATCTCCAAATCCATTCAGGTAAATGAAAAAGATGTAAGAACTCCATCTTTCTTCATGACAGAATAGTATTTAATAGTATACATATATCATAATTTATTTATCAATTTGTATGTTGATGGGCACTTGGATTGTTTCCACATCTTGGCATTTATGAATTGAGCTGCAATAAACATTCTAGTGGAAATATACTTATGGTGAAATTATTTTTTTCTTCTTGTTAGATGCCTAATAAAGGGATTGTGGGATCAAATGGGAGGTCTACTTTTAGGTCTTTGAGGATTCTCCATACTTCTTCCCAAAAAGGCTGTATTGGTGTACAATACCACAGATAGTGTATACGTGTTTCCTTATCTCTATATCCAAGCCTGGAAAAATCAAAACTAATTCATAATAAAAATCCTCTGCAGACTAGTAAAGGAAAGGAACTTGCTCAACCCAATAAAAGGCATCTTTCAAAACTGACACCAAAACCATGCTTAATGGTGACAATCTGATTGCTTGTTCTATAAGATTGGAAACAATGGAAGGATGTGTGCTCTTGCCATCATTTCTGTTCAACATGATAATAATGGTTCTAGTCAGTATTATAAAGCAGGAGAGAGGAGAGGGAAGGAGAGTGAGTGAAAGAAATTAAAGGTAAACAGATTAAAAATAAAAATGTAAAATACTAGAAACAAACAGACTGTTAGAATTAATAAAAATATTCAGCAGTTCAAGATACAAAAACAATATAGAAAACTCAAATGTGTTTCTACAGACTTATAACAAATACTCTAAAAATGGAACTAGGAAAAAAATCAAATCAACTCATCACGAAAAAGAAAAAGGAACAGTACTTAGAAATAAATTTTATAAAAAAGACTTGCCAGACTTTTACACTGAAAAATACAAACCATTATTTAAACAAATTAAAAAATGATCTTAAGAAAAATATTCACATTTATTATTTGTCAGTTCAATATTCATAAAATGGGATTTTTCTCAGTTTGGTCCTTATCAAATTGTCACCAAAAATGTAGACCTGTTACAATCCACCACTCCATTCTACGTTGAAGATGGCAGACAGCATTCTTGTGCAAGATTCTGACATCAGAGGAATTCATAGATAATTTATTCTGGAAAAATTGTGATTGTTTCTTTTAACCTGTCTGATGACTCCCTGAAGGACAGGCCCTATGTCTTGCATTAGTTTTGCTTGCACAGAGACTTCCCATGGCTGACACAGCATTCTGAGTGGCATTGAAGCAAATATATGAGCCTCTGCTGCCAGGAACACGCAATAACAGTCAGGGCAAGTAATAGACCAAAAACATTGGGAAGAAAGAAGATAGAGAAAGAAATGCTTCTAGAAATAGTCTTTGAAAAACACTTGCATATTTCAGGGAATTCACAGGGCCAAAGACATATCCAGTGTTAAAGACATGCTGATAAAAGACCAGAGAAGACAATAAGCTTCTCTGGCCAACTTCCTATGGCCAACTTCAAGGCTCTGTGGAAGCAGAAAGTAAAGGCTAAGCCACCATCATTAATTGTCCATTTCACTGAATGTATAAACACTACAGTGTTCCCTCAAACAAACTCAATTTGTGAATATTATAGGTCTTTCCCTCTCTCTCTCTTTCTGTCCAAAAGTTTCAAGAAATCTATGTCAAATCACTAGCTACAGGGGATAATGAGAGAGAAACTTTAGTGACCAGACTCAATGGAGACTACAGATTTTACAAAATTAATATGCGAAAGTCACTAAAAACCAATAGAACCATCACAAAAGCAGCAGGAAAAGCACAAATGCTTGAGGGAAGTGGGAGCATCTGATTCTCAGAGTTGCCACACTATGGTATTAAAAATGAATAGCTTTCAACATAAAAATTGTGACACATGCAAAGAAAACAAAAATTATGGCCCATTCAAAGCGCAGAAAGTTATTAATGGAAACTATCTCTAAGAAAGTCCACATATTGTAATCATTACATAAAGACTTCAGGCAATAGTTTTAATTAAGTATATTCAAAGAGTTAAAGGAAACCATAAACAAAGTATAAAAGTAAAATAGAGGAATGATTTCTTGTCAAATAGATAATGTAAGTAAGGAAGAAAAATTATAGTAAGGACAAAATAAACATTCTGGAATTGATAAAGAATTACTAAAGTGTAATAGCAGAATTACCCAAGAGAAGAATCAATGAACTTGACAACAAATCAATTGAATCTATCCAGTCTGTAAAGCACAATAAAAAAAATGTAAAATTTTTAACCCTCTATGAAATGTTCAGGACTGCAGCAAATATGTCAATATATTAATTAATGTATTCCCAGAAGGAAAGGGGAGAGACAAAGGTAATCAAGAACATTTAAAGAAACAATGCCATCCTTGTAGAGTAAGAATTTGACCTCCTCTTTCCTCATTTGAATACACTTGATTTCCTTCTCTTGCCTTATTACATTGGCTAGGACTTCCAGCACTATGTGTAAATAGCAGTGACAATAGTGGGCATCCTATACAGTTCTGGTTCTAAGCAGAAAAACTTTCAGTTTTACTCCATTCTATGTGATAATGCCTGTGGGTTTGTTGTAGATGGCATCTATCAGTTTAAGAAATGTACCAGCTATCCCTATTTTCTTAAGTGTATTTGTCAGAAAAGAATGCTGGATTTTTTTTCAAATGCCTTTTCTGCCTCAATTGAGAGAATCATATGGGTTTTGTTTTTGATTTCAATTATGTGGTGAATTACAATTATAGACTTACCTATGTTGAACAAACTTTGCATCCCTGGGATAAAACCAACCTGGTCATGATGTATAATATTTTTTAATGTGTAGCTATATCTTGTTTGCTGGGAACACCATGTATTGTTGATGGGACTGAGAACCAGTACAACTTCTTTCAAAATTAATATGGAGATTCCTCAAAGAACTAAAAGTAGACCTACCATACAAGCCTGCAATCCATCAATTATGAATTTATCTAAAGGGGAAAAAAAAGACATGTTTTAAAAAACATTTATAAAAATACATGGATGAACCTTAAAATCATTATGGAGATTGAATTAAGACAGACACTAAAATTTACATATTATATGTGGATACAAATCATACATATTGTATGATCCCATTTATGAAATATTCATAATAGGCAAATTCATAGACAGGAAAAGCATATTCATGGTTGTCCATGTCTGAGTTAAGGAGACAATGAGCAGGGACTACTTAATAGGTTATAAGGTGATCTGAACTGAATTCTGCCCCCTTCAAAATTTATATGTTGAGCCCCAAGAACTTCAGATTGTGGTTTTATTTTGAGGTAGGTTCATTAAAGAAGCAATTAAGGTAAAATAAAATTATATAACTGGATCCTAATCCAATATTACTGATGTCATTACAATAAAATGATTAAGACTCAGACATGTGAATGCATAGGAGAAGCCTATGTGATGATACAACAAGTGCTTCATTGCCTCCTACTTAAAATATAAGTCTAAAATTACAAAATGACAATATTCTTGGAAGAAAACATGGCAGTAAATGTTTGTGACTTTGGCTTAGGTAATAATTTTATGAATATGATACTAATAGCATGATTCACATAAGAAAATAAGTCAAGAAACTAGACTTCATAAAAAATTAAAATAATATGTGATTTGGAAGTCATGCTTACACACAGACGATTCAGGCTTAAGACTCATGGTGTTATGGCCTGCAATAATGAAGATGATGAGCTTCAGCTCAAGTGACTTCCCATGGTGTTATCAGCAGAAGTACAAAGTCTGGGGAGGACCTAGAAGTTCCACCAGGTTCCCATGGTAGATGTGCAAAGCAACAACTTTAATGAGATGTGGCCACCCCTCCTGTTGGCCATAAAGACTGTGGACACAGAGGTGGCTGTGGACATGGAGTTGAGTGGGCTTGGGGACAGAATGAGTTTGCTGAACCAGTGCATCAAGTAATGTTATAAGGCTGTGTATCATGCTGTCAGGACCCATTCTATCCTCTCTCTGGGCCTTGCCTGCTTCAAACAGCAGCTAGACAAGGGATAACAATCCTGCTTGGCTCAAGTTTTCAATCTCACCCTGCTGTGCATGAAGGAGTATGTCATAGAATCAAAGTTTGTACAGTTCCTGGTAAATCATTACTTCAACTTCAACCAGCAGCATGCTCAGGGCATCCCCTACAGTAAGGGCAATGACAAGGATGATGATAGTCAGAGCCTGCCAGTATAGACACAGTTCATGAAGCTGATCCAGACCTACCAGCCCCTAGTGCTGCACAATGGCCTTATAGACTTGGTGTTCCTATACCAGAACTTCTACGCACACCTCCCAGATAATCTGGGAACCTTCACCACTGACCTGTGTGAGATGTTCCCAGCAGGCATTTCTGATACCAAATATGCGGCTGGGTTTCATCTCACTTTGTAGCTTTGATGCAGGACAGGTGGCGCTGTGACCCACCGCCTTAGCCCTGGCGGTATTGATGCTGCCAAGGCTGGAGGAACCAGCTTACTGGAAGGGCCAGACACCTGTGAAGGAGACACTGGTGCCCTGCTGTCTCCTCCCCATGCACTTCTGGCTAATCAGTTTCATGGATGGCACCTTACGGTCTCCTCATGTGAGTTTCCAGGGCCTAAGAGTTCTGGCACCTTGCTGCTGATTGGACAAGTGGCTGTAACTAATGAAGATCTATGCCCTAAAAGTCAACATTGAGTTCCAGCAAAACAACCTCCTGCAACTATAAAATCCCCTGAGCACAGAGCTGGAGGACAAACCTCAAAGAGGGAGCAGGAGAGTTTGTTCCCCTTCTGGGATCTCTATGCCAGGAGCTTTGGTTTTTTTTGTAAGTTGTAACTTTTGTGTCTGTGAATAAACCCTGTCTTATCACTAATCCTGTGGTCCATGGATTCATTCTTCGAATTTCTGAGACCAAGAACCTGAAACACTGGTGTCAGATTGGGTGAGCCAGCCAGAAGAGAAGATGAAGTTCCCGTATATTTGGTGGCCTGTACGGGGAAAGATGACAATGACAGAAAGAAGACATCTGTGGTAAGTAATGGTTTTCTCTATATTTATAATAATGAGGACTAATAATTCTGATGCCCATCAGCCTGTAAAGGTGCGTAGTGCAGATGCTGACCTCCAGGTCACGGGCAAGAGGCTGTTGGGATATGAACTTTCTAACTCCTCTTGGCTCCTGGAAGGTGCCAAAGGGAATGCTAAACAACTTTTGAGCCTGTTCTCTATTTACTCCTTTTCCCTGGTTGAGAGCCAAGCAAGGAGGTAGCACCCAGAGGCCCTGGGGGCCCCAGCAATTGTTCTGACCCCAGGATGTGGGAGGGCCTTCAAAAACTCATGCTCTTGCAGCTTTTACTATCTTCTCTTCTTTCCCATGGTCCCAAATTTTTTCTATTTATCTCTGTAGACCTCTTCTAATTCTCTCCCTCTCCTTGGTAGTATATATGCTTTGTTTGAATGTAAATAAGAATTGTTTATATATTTAGTTAATTTTGTAAAGGCATTCTGGTATTTTTTTTAGAAGTGTGTATTAGATGTTTTAAGGGGGCTTTTGTAGGTGGGTTGAAAGTTATTGTTTTTCACTGGTGTTTTTATGTTCCTAAAAAAAGCAAGGGCCAACCTTGTTAAAGAGAAGTCAGCCCCGAACGAGGGTCCAAATGACTCCCGTCCACAGTGTGTCTGGGCAACCAGAGGCCTGTGAAGGAAAGCCCAGGATAACTCCCCAAGGTGGGAATGGCCCTGAACCTTGGCTACCATTCAGTCTCTTGAAAATAAAGAAGAGCAATAAAAATGACCCTGGGTATTTGATTTCTTCTGGTGTAGGGAAGTTTAAGATCATTCTAAGTTTCTCTGGGAAACTACTACAGAAACTTTGGCTAAGTGGAAATACTAAATTTAATACAAAAAGTTTCAAAGTGTCTCTCAACCCTGATTTGTAACTAAATTTCATTTTTGTTGCCTTTGTAAACTTTGGGAAAGAAAGAGGAGGTTGGAAAAGCATAGCATTTAACACCAAGCCCTGCTCATGCTGGAAAGCCTACTTTCCTTTTTGTTACAGGGAATTTAGAAAAAACTTGTACAGATTCTATAGAGTTAAATGGGCAAACATTGCACAGCCATTTTCTCCAGGATAGGGCTTATCCCCACTTTGATTGATACTCTGAGACTAGTGAGGGGAAGGGGCAGAA